>JADMNF010000227.1:0-49432 GCA_016097085.2 Sporothrix curviconia
TTTAATTTGTACAGCTGATGCCGTGCTGTTTCTGGCACAACTTATACATATATATCCCAATGCCCAAAGCAAAAGCAAAATAATAAGCCCAACAAACCCAATAAACCCAAGCAAAGACCAAAAGCACAAACAGAGAGTCCACAGTTCAAAACACAGCCCCAATCCGCTCTCATGCGTACGTGTCCGACTTGCCCTTAACCTTGAGGTCCAGCAGCCGCTCGTGGTAGTCGCCCCTCGCGCCGCGCCCGCTTCAGCAGCTTGACCTCGTCGTCCTCGAGCCGCCGGCCCACCGCCTCCTCGAGCTCGCGCCGGCTGAATCTTTTCGCGCGCCTTCTCCTCCTTGGACGCCTTGATGCGTGGCTTGAACCGCGCCTGCATGCGGATGCGCATGCCGTCGCCGCGCTGGCTCCGTCGCGTCGCCGCGTACCTCGGGCACGCCAGCAGCTGCATCGCTCTTTTTTGTAGGTGCCTGGACAGCTAGGAACGTATCCCGCAGCGTCTTTGATCTGGAAGACCTCTGGGGCGACGGCGGCATCCACCACCAGGACAAACGACTCGAGCGGCGACACGGCATCGACGTTGCCGACAGCAGGCCGTACTTGTCGCAGCCGAGGTACTTGCCGTGGTGGCCCTTGAACAGCACGTTCTCGGTGCCGGCCACACGGCTTGCCACCCAGAACCTGGCGCACGTCGTGGCGGGCTCGGCCGTCGCGGGTAGTCGTCGACCATGTTCTCGATGGCATGGCAAAGACCTTGCGGTGGCGTCACAGGCCAGCGCCGTCGGCTTGGAGGCCGCACTGCCTCGGTTTTCCTGCAGCACTAGAGCAGGAAACAGGGCCCGCAACGTCGCCCAGGCTCTCGGCCGAAACCCAAGTGTCGTCGTCGGCCCACGGTCTCGTCGCCGGCTACCTGCAGCGCCTTGCGCTTGCGCGCCTCTTCTGACGGCTCGCGTCGCGGCGCTTGCGCTTCTTAACCTTTTTGTCGCCTTGACGTCAGTGGCTTCACCATGGCGGCGTGGCGTGTGCTCTGCTCTGGTGGTCAAGGTTGGATGATGTTTTGTGTGTTGAGTGATGCATGTATTCTGTGTAATGAATAGGGAAGGAGCTCTAAATATTGTGGGAAGGCTGGACCAAGCAAGGCCTGAACACACTGTTCCCGCCACTGTGCGCTAGCCAATCACAGGCGCCAAAACCGACTTCAACGTAAATAGGCATGCAAATTGGATGTCAGGATAAATAAACGCCAACAACAAACTATAATGAGCATTTTCTTTGCTGCTCAAGAAAGGCATTAGCCGGCCCCTCTTGGCACAAAGCTGCACACTGAAGAAAGAACAGTCGTACTGTGGCAGAAGTGGACTCGTAGCTGGCCTGGCTTTCAGCGGGTTCTGCTTACATAAGCAACAGAGAGCCTGGCAAGAAAAGTTACTTGGGCAAAGCTCGCTAAAGGCACGGCTGTCACTCATCATCCACCACAACATGACCACTCTGTAGGCGCCAAACTATCTTCCACATTCAACACCCACCCAATGCTCTTCTGGTCTTTCTCTTACACGGCCAGGGCCTGGCCATTCCGCCGCTCTAGGCGGTATCCGGCGAACCTTGGTCCCGTTTTCTCGTCCCTCTTCATCTTCATCCTCCTCCTTCAGTGCTCGCTTGTTCTTTTCAATACAACCCCCACGCTCTTTTCTTCCCAGTCTCTTTCTCGTCCATCTCTCGTATCAGCCTCATTGCGCACCTCCAGGGCGCTACCTACACAGAAAGTACAGCCTCTGTGCACCACGTTTCGCGTCCACTGCAACACCAGGGCCAAAGCCAAAACTATGCAAGTCCACCCTCTCCTCCCCCTCTTCTGTCCACCCCAAAAACACCACTAACACGGCCACAGTCCCTGAACGCCTTCTCATCTACCATGCCGGCACGGGACGCACCACATTCCTGGCCTGTCTCAAGGTCACCACGCTCTTTGGCCTCGCCTTCTTTGCCTTCCTGGTAGCCCGGCCTACATCATCGCCGAGAAGCCGTGGTGGCAGGTCCTTGGTATCGTCGTCTGCGGCGTTGTGCCCTTTGCCGTGGCCTCGTACACGTCGTCGCCCTTTGTCGTGTTCATTCACCTGCGCCTGCCTGCCTATGCACGCCACCCGGACCGCGAGCTGCTGCGCCGGTTTGTGCGCAACCCGCCCGCGGGAATGCAGCTCGATATCACAACAATGAACGGCGTGGGCCGGCCACGGCTGGCGACAGTGACTGTCAGCGATCTGGTGCCGGCGCACGAGCGGATGGGGATTGTCAACCTGATTGACACGCAGGCTTCTGCACGACAAGCAGAAGCAGCAGCGACGGCAGCTGGAGCTAGAACACCGAGAGCAGCAGCACGAGCACGACCGGGGGCCCCTCCGGTGACAGTAGCAACGCCAGCAAAAAAGGTGCCGGCAACGAGCCTCACCTTATCGTCCAAATTCCCCTTTGTTCATCTGCCACCAACGACGCGGTTCGGCGCGCCCGCCGTGAACAACAGCCGCGGCGTGCAGTACAGCTGGGCGTGGGAAGATCTGCTGGCATTGATTGAGCGACGTGCTAAGCAGCCAGAGGGCAAGAAACCATAGGCGTCGTACACCAAAATGCTTTAAATAAATGTTGTACTATAGCCTTTAAAATTGCCTCACTTTGAGAAGCGCCCTTTCATGAGAGATGGCAGTGATAAGTGTGAGGAAAAAAAGATGCACAGCTTATGGCTTTTGTGTGGACTAGCTCCAAAAATATACTCCAGGAGAAGAAAGAGCCGGTGACCATGTAGAGATAGATACCAAAAAGGAATATAAAAAAATAAATAGAAAGAGATTGAAGGAAATGTAAACACAAGAAACCGAGTACTAATACACAAATATGCACCCAAATACAGACCACCCAAGACAAAATGATCCCCAAAAAGTACTACTACGTAAATGCGTAAACGAAACTCTCGCTTTGTGTCTGCAGACCAGCTCAAAAAAAGCCCAGAAAAAAAAACGTTTTTTGTGTGTAAATGTCCGCTTTCAAATGTTTCCAAGACCGTAAATGGGGAAAATATGTACAATTCAAAGACGTCGAGAGAATAGCCAGGAAAGAAAATGGTAAAAAGAATGAGAAACGAGAAATGAGGGAAATATGAAACTGGGCAGAAGCGTCGTAAAGCTTGTGAAGACAGATAAAACCGTTCTTGTCGTTAATAGTCCAAATAGCATGCACGTAATCAATCCTGCATACCAAAATAAGAAATAAGAAGCATCGTCGGATTTGAGAAATTCCAGAACAAGTAAACAAAGGAAAAGGTCGTCGAGCGTGACAGAGTGACGGTGTGTTGTCTGTGAGTCGAAAATGGTGTTCCGAAATAACAAGGGGAATATCGTATCGAGAGGCATAGAGGCGGGTGACTGGATAGCTATATATTCGGATAACTAAACAGGACCCGTGTCGTCAAGTTATCGGTCGAGCCCGTTTAAGCGTCGTAGTCCCAGCTGCGCTTCAGACCGCCTTCGTATACGCTGGCAACAGATTCCTGCCACATTGCCGGCGTGACAAATGTGTGCTGGGCGGGGATGGGGCCTGTCGGGTAGGCGGCCGAGACGGCGCTGGGATTCATTGCGAGTCCAACCTGCGCGGCCTGGATGTCCTGAAGAGTCGGGATTTCGGCGGAACCTGAAGACGAAGGGGCACTTAGAGCACTGGTCTGCGAGCTAGTTGAGTTGGCTTGAGTAGCTTGGGGCGTACCGAAAGTCGTGTTCCACTGGCTGTGAGTGGTTGTTAGTATCGCTTTTGGATTTCTTCGTCAAAAGTGAAGCAAAGGAAAAAACACAGGCGAAAGGGAAACGTACTCAAATATACGCGCCGGATTCCAACCAGGTGCGGCTGTCAGGGCCATGTTATTTGGAAGACCGTGGGCTTGGGATTCCGTCACGGCAGACAGCATGTTGAGGGCAGCACCATTCAAAGGCGAGCTGAGCGACTTCATATCGGAGGCGCCGACCGACACTGGCGGCGAAATGGGGTGGCCAACAAAGCTAACAGACGTATTCGCCTGCGAAAGAGCCGAAGCCAGCTGTTGCTGCTGCTGCTGCTGTTGCTGGTGGTGGTGCTGCTGGATAATCTCCTCCACGGTCTGTGTCCGAACCGTGTCCGGCGGAAGCCTGTTGCTGTCGGGGTCGTCACAGCACTGACACCGGCCTGCAACTGTGGCGGGCTGGGCTGGCTCGACGACGGCGACGGGCTGCCGTAAGGGAATGTCGGCTTCAGAACAAACGGCTTGCGCACATCGGCCGAGAAGGCTTCACGCATCGCATCAATTTGCCGCTGCATATCTGCCATGGGCCAGGAGCTCATGCACTTTTCGAGGACACGCATGTGTCGCGTAAAGTATTCGCGAGCATCCGAGTTGAAATCCGGGTCCGGCGATGTAATGGCGACCTAAAGAGTCAGCTTTCTGCCCGGTCTATAGGCGGCAATTGTCTGCATAGACAATTCAAAGGATTCTAGAGAAGACAAGTAAAGTAAAAGAGATCCACAAAAGAAAATACGGAGAAAAGAATGAAGAAGGCAGAAGGGAAATGAAAGAAGAAGAAGCGGAGTAAAAAAGGAAAAAGGAAGGAGGAAAAAAGAGGAAAGGGCGTACCAAGTGCACAAGAATGCAAGTCAAGACCGAGTAGATCGTAAAGTTGACGCCTCGCTGCATATTCTGCAGCCCGTTCAGGCCAAAGTTTTGGAGGATGGCCTCTTCCAGCCGGCACAGAAGTTTGGCCGAGGAGTAGCAAACCATCATGTGCTGCTTCCACTGGCCATCGGGCGACGATGGGCTAAGAACCTGGAGCTGCGGTCGGTGCAGTAGCAGAATGCTGAGGTAGTAGTATGAGTGCATATTACCAATAAAGGATGAGGCAATCCACGGCGGCGATCCGTCGGGCGGGAACGTCACGGCCAAGTCGGGCGGCAGCTCGTTGGGCCACACGTGGAGCAGCGGGTTCATGCGTGTGAACTCGGGTCAGCGCCCCAGTCCTTGTTCCGCTTGATGCGCGCGTAGATGCGGTTCATGCGCGAAACGTTGCAGACGATGCGCGTCAAGTAGACAAAGTTGCGCGACACCTGCATGTCCGACTCGTCGATGCCGGGCGTTGGAGGCGGCTCCCGAACATCGACTGAGTCTTCTGTGACGGCCAGATCTGTACGGCCCTGGGGCGAGCCGATCATGACCTCGCACACAAAGATCGTCTGCCAGATGCGCGTTTTTCATCAAGCATTCCGCTGGCGTCGAACCGCACGAGTGGCCTGCCTTGTGGTCCGCATAATGCTCATCGAGTCGAGGTCCTTGCCCATCTGCACGCACTGCACAATTCGCCATCCACGACCGGTAGTAGTAGCCGCGTTTGGGGGCTGCCTCGCGTGCCTTGAGCATCACCAGCAGAGCCTGCAGCGTGCTCATTCGGGCACATCCATGAAGGAGTCGGCGTGTCGCGTGGCTAGCGCAAGCCATTGCTGCCCTGGGCCGGGTCGTCGGCAAGACGTCCGCCAATTGCCAACAGCGCCTCGATGAGCAGGGGCGAAATAGCTTCCCGGTTCGTCCGCCATTGCTGCATAAAGGTGTTCTTGTCGAGGACAGGGACGTACGGGTGCACATTGGCAAAGTAGAGGCCAAAGTACTGCAGAATCGTCTCGTCGTCGGGCATGAGCTCTGGCGGGATGCGGATTTTAAGCCCCGGCCCAGACACCAATGGCGGTAGCGAGCTCTTGTAGTCGTCGTCGTCGTCACCACGGCGGGCGTTTCCTCGTTACCGTGCCTGCTGGCAAGCACGCGTTGTTCAAGTACGGCGCCGAGCCAGCGTCGTTCATTCGCAAGTTGCCAGCAGATCGCGAGGTCGCCACTAGCATAGCTCGCCTGGTCGTCGTTTGTCACGTAGGCCGAATCCGACGGCGATTGTGCGTGGGATCCTTGCTGCAACGGGGGCGTCGGGAACACGTCTTGCTGTGCGGCGTATGCCGTGTCCACGAGGCGATCGGGGTAGGAACGGCCGTGTACTGCAGAGCGGATGGTGACTGGTTCGGGAACTGCACTTGTCCGTACATGCCCATGGCCGGTGTGCCGCTTGTCGGAGTAGCATAGCTGAGCGCTTGTGTTCCATACATGCCTTGCTGCTGAGGCTTTCGGTCGTCTGGGAGGCCCACGGGGTCGAGCTGGTGCTGCCGAAAATCCAGGGGCGTGTTGTACAGTACCTGTTGTTGTTGCTGCTGCTGCTGCTGCTGTTGCTGTTGTGGTGGTAGGGTCTGGTGCGGTCCTTGCAGATGCGGCTGCTGTTGCTGTTGTGTTTGCTGTGTTTGCTGTGTTTGAGGCGGTTGCTGCGGTTGCTGCAGTTGTTGTAGTTGTTGTATTTGTTGTAGTTGCTGTGGTTGTATCTGAATTTGCTGTAGAGGCTGGTCTTCATAGCCCTGGCCGTCGGTTGAGCCGTCATATCCAGTTGGCCGTACACACTGCAGCTTGAGTCGGACGCATGCCGAGCATGGCCATGTATTTGTTGTTGCAGCATCGCACTTGATCTTTCTTCTCCGGCAACCCTCGCAAGCGCGCATCACTGCCAGAGTCATTAGTGACACCAAACTGACGACTGACGAGATCGAAGTGCGCAGATATGGCGCCTTACCTTTGAGCCGCTTGTGGCGGTTGTGCTCGTCAACAAAGACGTAGTCTGCAGCACAGTTAGAACGTTGTCTATAAAGGGCATAAAGTGAAGAAAAGGACAAAAGAAAGTTCGCGCGCGCCCGTCCCAGCCGCCTTCTGCCCCCTTCCCCGCCAGATCCAATAGTCTGCACAATCTCACTTACTTCTTTGCTGCGTTTCCTGTGTCGGCTGCTGGTAGGAGGAGGGCGCAAACAAGAACGAGTTCATCTGTGAGCTCTGCGGCAAGATGCGTCTCTCAGCCGGGTCGTTGTTCGCCATGGTTGCGCGTGTCGGTGATGGAGACGTCGGAGATGGAGATGTCGGTGATTCGATGCAGAGAAGAGGAGAGAGGTGCCTCTGTGTGTTGTTCAAAGGTCGAGCGCCAGGCGTCAGGCAATGCGCCGGCGAGGCCTGCACAGAATCGTTCCTCTTATTGAGATCTACATCCACTCGAAGACAATCGTCGTGCGCGAGGTGAATTGCGAAACGCGCGCTGTGAGCCGCAGAAGCGACAGCCGACACCCAGGAGAAAGATCGAGTATAGACGGGTAAAGATATAAAAAGATACAAAGCAAGAATAAAAATAAAATAAAATAAAAACAAACCCTCCCCCTAAAAAAGGCGAAAGAGGCTGTCCAGGGAAAAGAAGAGAAAGGGCGAGAGGCGTGGAAGGCAAGAAAGAAGTGGAGGGTGCACTTGGTGGGCGAGTTACTGTTTTTTCGTTTGTTACTCCCACAGCGGCGAAATAGAGTGCGTGTCGACAGGAGGGGAAGCTCTGGTGGTTTACCACCTGCAACTAGGGCGGTGGAAAGGCAAAGGGGAGGGGAGGGGTGTTCGCGCGCGCTGTCGTCGTTTCCTTTCGTTCTCTTATATTTCTAGTGTATGTGTCCCTTGGCTAGGTGTGACCGCGGTCCTGCAAAGCCGTAGTTAGAAATGGCAGATGAAGCACGGGGGGGAAGCAGCATTGGTGGGCGCGATGGGTGCGGTAATCGGGTGAGCACAGAACCGAGCAGCAGACAGAGAAGAGTGTTGAACAGACAAGCGTACGACGTATGGTGAGGTGCGGTGCAAGGGGGCAGCAATAGCGCTCATCGGGTTTGACGAGTGTACTCCGTACGACGGTACGGGCGGTAGCAGGAGGGGGAAGGGAGAAGGGGGGGGGGTGTATCTTGGAGAGGGATGAGGTTTGGTAGTGTTGAGACCGGGGTGAAGACGCTAGAGCGTTGCGCTGCTAAGGGGTGGTGGATTTTGGTGTTCAGCAGTTGCGGCAAGCCAACGAGCCAACCTCAACGCCAAGTCTGTAGGAGGAATGATAGAGGGCGAGGAAGGACTGGGCTTGACAAAAGTGCCGAGCAAGCCAGCTAGCAGCAGGGTGAGAGCACATGTACTTTGTGTGGATAAACGAGGCAGAAGATGTGGTTCGAAAAGAGGAAGACGAGGAAGACGAGGAGAAAGAGGAAGAAGCAACAAAGAAAAGAGATAAAGGGCCACTAAAAGCACAGCAAGGAAGGCCAAACACGAAACCCAGAATCTGTTAGGCGGTCTCCATACCTGTCAATTGACGAGATGGTCAAGGGTGAGAGAGGGGGCGCGGAGCACGAGGATCGCTAGCCGTCGTCGAGGAGTGTCTAGTCCAAGCAACCGATGTGAGCCACAGCTGTCGATCACCCAGCGAATTATTGGGCCAGCCCACATGCACATCAGCCAGGTTGCGTTTGGTGCGTCGCAAACGTACAGGCACTCTAGCAAGATGCTGTTTTATGCTCCAGGGACAGGGTTGGGAGCAAATAAAGCCTCGTCGTGGGACAGAAATCAACGGATCTATGGGAGCTTGTATTTTGGCGATGGGGACCAGCCTATGCAGGGCGTGCCGGGTTAGAAGACGAGAAAATTGTTCCAGAAGAAAGCATTTGCCACGGCAGCAAGCAAGACAGATAGGAGATGGAGAAGAAGTGGCACGGAGGCGATGCTTTTGTAAGATGCATAACATACAACGCGCCACGCGGGGGGTCCACGACGTGCGTAGGAGGCTGAGCAGTGTCTTCGTGGGCGAGGGCGTGTTCGGAGGCCGTTGTTGCGGATTTGTGGCTGCGCGGCGTGGGTGCGTGAGGAGATCAAAGACGAGATGAGATGACGCACGAGATGATGTACGTTTTGTGTTGTTTTGTTAGGGCGACAGGGAGGGGCGCGGATGCGATTTTGGGATGCAAAAAGGCCTTGCGTCGTTTGTTCCTTCCTTGGATATGGCCGTGGGCGTACGAGTACTTCCCTATGCTTATTAAGCATACAATGCCATCCCGCATCCAAAGGGAACGACGGCATCTTCAATCTTCAATCTTCAATCTTACTTTGGGTCGCAAAGCTTCCTGTACGTCGCCACTGCATCATCAAACTGGTTCGTTCGTTCATCCTACAAGGGCGCTACGTCTGCACTTTGTCCTCTACCGGGTCTCTGCGGGACAGCCATCATCGCTGCAGGCCTCGCTTTGTGCCGTTTAGCGTCATCCGAGACTTCCATCTCGGCTACAAGACGGCGGTCATCGAACAAAGTGGAAGTACTCTCGTTCCAGCTGTGGCGAGGCTGGACGCTGAAGATGCAGCCTGTCAAGAACCTGGGAAAAGTACCTGGATCGAGATCTGGAAGCACTGCCGCTGACTGTGCGCGACAGGATCCGTCAGTGTACGAGGACAGAGTTGTATTATCAAAGTAAGATAAGTAATGCCTGGCGGGAGGAGAGGGACGAAAGAGAGGCTGTCGTTCGCACTGAAAGAAGCACCCTAAGATAAGATCCTGCCTAGACGTTTCCAGCGGCCTGCACTCCGCTCCTTCGCGTCCATGACACGCTGCAGGTGGACGAAAGAGGCTGATCTTCCAACACATTCTTTCGAGGGACAAAGTCACAGCGACTACATGTATCTTACATGTACGGAGTATCTCATCTGACATTGTCCGTGGCGTCGATGCGCTGATTCCTTTGTCTCCTTTTTATCTCTATTTTTTGTCGTTGTCGTCCTGATAACAGATGTTTGGCCTGTTTCTTGGAAACGCGAGGCTCTCGCTGAGCTTTGAGCAGCACCCAACAGTTGGGAAGACCCCAAAAACCAACGGGCGCAATTACCATTTTGCCCAGAAAGAAGTGACAGACAGTGGACACCAGGCGACTTTCCGTTTCGTTAGGGGGAAGATCATTCTCCACTGCATCCAGGCACTCCTGGTCCTCCAGGGGTGGCCCCAGCAAGCCAGTTACCCGTCCCTGACATCCCCTCCCTGTTCCCTGCCTGTGCATGCAGGCTTCAGAGGCAGGTGTTTTTGTCTGGCGGTGGCTCAGTGGCTTATTCGTGGCGCAGTGCCAGTGTCTTGATAAAAATACATGTAATACAAAGTACAAAGTACGAGTACATGTACAGGTAAGAGGAGGCTCAGAAAGCCAAATCCCCTTCCATCCTTTACCAGGTTGCCTCTCTCACGGATCTTGCAACTTTGGCTATTATCTATCAAAAAGCCCCCATTATGACGGCTAGAGATTCATTCTCATCCTCAGGATGCATCGACAGGCGCTGCGCGCGCGTGCTGGTCGGGCTGAACATTGAGCTGCAGCTGCCGGAGATCCCGTCATTGGCTAGAAAACGAAACGGAAACGGCCTCTGCAGGGTCAGCAGGCAGGCAAAGGACGGAACCGTCGTGCATATCTTATGATGTAAACACGGAGGGACAGACGTCTTTCTCTTTGAGGGGATCAAGGTGCTTGGCCCGGTAACCGTTCTCTTGCGAATTTTCCATCGTCCAAAATCTCATCGTCAAGGCAAATCTCATCGTCAAAGAAGTAAAAGAGTGTATGCCCTCCAAGCTTCTCTAAGCCTTATGTGCTGTATCTTGATATACGAGAATCACAAGATGCAATATTCAGGTATCTTATCTTATTTCACCTTTCCACAGATAAGATACAAATGCCCGCTGCAGAGCCCACGGAAGATGCCGCCTAACAAAATGGATGGCGGCAGCGTGGCCTTGGCTATCCGTCGTCGCATTGTGCATTTCCCATCCTGCAGGCGTTGGTCAAGGCGTGCCGTCTTTCTATTCGAGTCGTAAGTGACAGTGGGAAGAGTTTTGCGCTGCTCAGAACATTTCCAGAAGACCAGGTCGCCGAACACTGGCCTGTCAGGCTGCAGGCTGCCCCGGCCTGCAGCTTTTAGCGGGTGCAAATCAGGCCTAGGTCGCTGGAGCGCTGCATTTTAGGCAGGTACGTGTATCTTCCATGTATTACAGGGAGTCCCGGGGTGGATAGGGAGGGGGGCTGCTGAGCAAAGAGAGAATTCGAAAAGGCCCTTCCTGCCCAGCAAACGGCATCCACCTAGCTCGCGTGCTTGCATCTAATTGGTGGCTTACCTCGGACGAGTGTGCCAGCGGCGTGGGATAGAGGACGATGCGGAGACAAGGAGACGAGGGGACAGGCTCCTTGGCTTCGCTTCTGCTCTCTTGTTTGTTCCATGGCAGCATGGCACCATGGCCTGGCCAAGGAGAATAAACCGGAACCAAAGAACGAATCCTGGGCCCCTTCCCATCCAGGATTCCATGAAGGAGCCAGGGGGCTTTCTCTCTCCCCTCTCTGCGCCTCGGGCAGGTGAGGTATGGGCATATTGGGGCAGAGCAAAGAGGCTTTCCTCATTTATTCCTGGTATTGATGTGCCTCTTTGGCCTATCGGTTTAATGCAGTTAATGGTATCACGTCGTATACGAGTAGTTGGCTGCATCTCAATTACATGTACATCCAACCACCCCTGTCCCTTCTTTAGCCGGTGTGTGCAATTACAACGTAAGATGGCTTCGGGGCATGCCCAAATGTCTTTTTTTTACTCACGTCCTGACCTAGTTTGGCACAAGTTTTTGACATGTGAGCTTCGGCTTTCGTCCGAAATGACCAAGGTTTAGCAAAAATGTCGTGTCCATCAGCACTTTTTGTTTTGCCTAAGACGCGCCACTGAGGTCGTTTTTTTTCTTCCTAGGGAAGATAAAAATAAGGGGCAGAGACAAAAGGAGGGCCTGCGAGACAAGTGCCAGGTTCAAGCACCGAATTAACAACGGCAGAAGCTGCCCAACAAAACGAAACAAACAACAGCGCGCTACGGCGCTGGCTACTACGAGCAACTATCCAGATAGGGAAGGAGGGCAAGCGAGGTCCTGTGGAGCTAGGCCTCTCTTTAAATACGCGTATGTAGTGGCAGCGACGGGCCGTCAAACAAGGGATGGGAGGGGTTGGACAAGAGGGAAGGAGTCGGATGCAGGCATTTGCAGCTCCGGCCAGGAGTGACAGGACGCCATTGTGGCGGGTTGCACGCGCCACGAAGGGAAGGAGGCGGATTTCACATGTATTGACAGGATCTAGACTGTTTTCTCGGTTCATTATTACTCGACCTCGCATTGTCTAGTGTTTGGCCGATGGCCTGTTTTAAGGGATGCAAGCTGAGGCTCGCTCTTGCCTTTCTTGTTCCATCCGTACTACGAGACTATGTGTTTCCGTCTTCTTGCAAACCGGGAAGGAGCTACGGTGTTGACGGGAAAAAGACAAAAAGACAAAAAAGAATGAGAGAACGAAAAGGCGAAAAAAACACCGAGCACCAGGCCGTAAGGGCGTCCATATTGTACCCGGAATGAGATGTGATATACGACGGCACATATACCCATTACAAACATATTGCGAGGTAATTTTCTGCGCAGAGGCCCATCCTGTTTTTGGGTGTCTTCTTGTCTTCGTACTTCTTTTTTTCAAGCCTCATGTGCTGGATGAAGAATACAGACACGGACATAAGATATCAACAGGGACCAAAACTGGTTACTACTGAATAAAAGAAAAGGTACGGGCGCGGCAGGGGACACGATGCTAACAGCCTTACACAGAGATAATGTGTGGAGAGATCAAATGATATCAAGGTGTTGAATATTGACAAACCGTTGGGAACGTCGGTCAGAGAAGAGGAGAAACTGGGCTCTTTGCCGTTCAATCTGCTTGGCCAATTTAGTAGATCCAGACAAAAGTATAAAAATCCAGAAAAGAAAAGAGAAGGAGAAAAGGAGAAAAGAGCCACCCCATTCTTCATCTGGGCAAATCAGAATATCGATTTTGCAAGACGGGTCTCCCTTGCAGGGCCACGCGCTGTGATTTACCAACGGCGCTTTGCACAAAGACAAAATTGGCATTTCATATTGGACAAGCCACACCCCATTCCCACGCAAAATTAACTGTGTGGCCGGTTGCTGTCCCATGCCAAATTGACAGGCATGGTTGGCCTGACCATGCTTTTGGGATTGCACAGCTTAGAATGCATGAATATTGCTCATAGTTTATTGCTCATAGTTTATTTTCAATTTTATTTCAAATTTTCAAAAACGCCGAGCCACTACTTTTAGCATCTAGCGCAATTTAAGGTTTTATATTTGACCCCTCTCCCATTTCACGACGATTCAGCGTTGCACCTCTCTACTCAGTGTTAGTTGAAGCGGTTTCGCAAAGGGGCCCTTGTTCAGCGAGCTAACACGATCGAATGCTCTCTAGCAGCACCAAGAGAGGCAAGGTCAAGGCAGCGAAGGCCTTCATGGTTCGATTGCTGAAATGGAGTCCACATCATGCCCCAGGGTATGGAGTAGACTGCTTCTCCGGCAAGGTGCTATCGCCCTGTCAGGATTGGACTGATGTGGGGGGAATGAGAAATATAAAATGACATGGCAAGTGTGAAGAGGGTTATAATTAAGAAGAAAGATGTCGAGGCGAGGCTGTTGATAACTACTTTTCTCTTTTTTTTTAAAAAAAAAGGAGAGAAAAGGAGAGAAAGAGATAGAGAGAGAGACAGGGGATAAGATGGCAAGATTTCTGACCCTTCTTTTTTTTTCCATAAAAAGATACGAGCACCGATGCTCTTGAAAGGATTCAGCGTTGTGGACTCAGGGTCAGTGGATTCGTGAATCGTTAGTGGACCTGCCTTCCTCTTCCAGAAGCGGTCTTTTAGGCCGGCCTGCCCAAAATGTTGGTTAAAACATCATTTGGCCGAAAACCCGGCGTTTGCTCTTGCCTCTTGTCTTTTCTTTACAAGAGGCAGGAGCAACAAAAGGGAGAGCCGGAAGGCGCGAGTTGTCAGGCAGTCCTCGCTTTCCCAAAAAGATCTCCACTCGACAGGTTCTCTGTATCCGTGCTTTTCTCGCTTGGCCAGCAACTCTAACACCCCTGGTCGGCAGTTCGAGATCCACATGGAACCAGCAGCTGGGCAAGGGAGAAAAACGCCAATTGCGGAACGGTCGTCCTGGACGACACCTGCCAGCACCAAGTGGCGGGCCCGGATTAACGTAAAACCCGGGCCGTTGGCGAACTAACAATGTCAACGACCGGCTTCAGAACGGGCATCTGACAAATCCGGATCTCGACAGCAGCATCGCCAACGACATTCAACGGCCTCAACGACCATTCTTGTGCCCCTCGACCAAGAACTGAGATAGTACACAGACCAGCAAAAATGGCTGAACTCCAGAACGCCAACCCCGTGATCCTCAACACGGCCAGCTGCCGAGCCGGCGCCTGGGCAAAGAGACGGCGTCAAAGCGCGGCCCTGAGTTCAGGTATGACGACATCCTGGCGCCCAAGAGCAAGTCGGCGGGTGGCTCGGCGGTTGTATGGGCCGCCCCGCCTGTTTCGCCGCCTCACCGCTGTCCTCGGTGTCGTCGGCCGACGCTTTTGATGATGTCGATGCTTTTGGTGGCGACGACGGCGACGTCTTCACCGAGGAGCCCATCGATGAGCAGGAGATTTACGGTGAGTCTCTCCAGGTGCACTGCAACAGAACTTTGCCGTCTGGCCTTGGTTTGGATGGTTTGGTTGCGTATGGCCGCAGATTTGCCGAAATACCAACAGACGCGGCTCTACGCCACAATTTAAAAAAGGACGACAGACGAAGGAGATCACAGACGGTCTCCTGTTGCACCTTACCGTCCGCACTGTACATCGTTTTGTTTCTTCCCACGCCGATTTCCCCTTGTGCTCTGGCTATTATTGTCCTTCTTCTGCAATGATGCTCCTTGCCTTGCTATGCCAGCGGGCCACCTGAGACAAAAGAGCACCCCGCTAACGTTTCAACCCCCGTCTCCCCTTGTCCTCATCAACAGACCTGATTTCCACGATTTCTGACCCTGAGCACCCGCACACGCTGGGCCAGCTCTCGGTCGTCAACCTGCCCGATATTCGCATTACGCCCTCGCCCACGTCGGCAGAGGCCAGGGCTGCCGCCAGCGACCCCAACGCCCTGACGCAGGTGCTGGTGTATGTCACCCCAACGGTCAACCACTGCTCGCTCGTCACCGTCATTGGTCTTGCCATCCGCGTACGCCTCGAGCAGACGCTGCCGCCCAACTACCGCGTCGACATCCAGGTCAAGGAGGGCGCACACGCCCAGGACGACCAGGTCACCAAGCAGCTGTCCGACAAGGAGCGTGTGTGCGGCGGCGCTCGAGAACGATACGCTGCGCGGCGTCCTGGACAAGATGCTCGAAACATGCCAGTGAGCCAGTGACAAAAGAAGCAAAGAAAAATAATATCGCCGCGCCGAGCGTCCTGCTCCGCCATGGTTTCTTTTCCCCTTTGCTCGGACCAGGAGGTGCCTGTTTTTATCCTTCTGTCCCCCTCTACTGAGGACCTCTGCCGTTCTTCTGCGTTCTCCTAGAGCATAGGTACCCGAGAAAAGACATCTTACAATATGAGGTACGGAGTACTGCGCACAGCGGCATATTAACCCGGGTTTCTGGGCGGCTGCCAGAAGACGGGCTGGAAAAGGGTCAAGGGAAGTTCGAGGACCAGGGGTTCCAGGCACGGCTGCAACGTTGAGTATGCAAAACGAACTGGGCTTTGGCCCCGGTTAAACTCAGGATCTTCGCCCTTCTGGGCAGATCTTTTTTTAACCTTTTACCAGGCTGGTCTTGCGATGCTTTCAACGTCTGGTGGCGTCTTGCGGAGCACTGTTTTCCCTGCAATTGCCGTTTATGCATGTCTGCATGAAGCTGTGGTTGGCCATTGTGCGTCAGTTGCATTGCACTTTTCCATATTGACGCCGGCTGGGCTGAGCCCTCGCAAGCGAGAGAAAAAGGCTTGAGACGCAGGGAGAACTAACTTGATGGTCACGAGTTGCAACAGCAATGACTTGCATCGATGGAGGTTGTCCCGCCACAGCCAAGTTTGCTGTGATGGAGACGCAATCATATAATGATTATTTATTTATGAATTTAACGACCTTTTCATCTTCACAAATACAAAGGACCGTCTGCACTCAGTCTGCTTGACTGGCAATGCATCTTATTCTTCATTCCATGCTTTGATTCGACGAGCTTTTATTCCTGATATTTTGTACCATTTCTTGTCCACCTCCACTTTGGCCGGCATCTACTCGTACTGAGCAACGCTCACTTCCGCATTCTTGCACACTCTCGCACACCCTCGATGGCACAGTCCCTTAAACTCTGATAAGTGACCGAATGCCATTTTGGGGCATCTTTTGGCGTTTAGTCTCTTCTAGTTATTCGTTCTGTCCGTGCTATTCTCGTTCATTGCTGTCGGTGGCCATTGACGGTCGTGGAGAACAAGGGCCAGGGTTGCATTGCGTGCCTTTCACAAGCTATGCAGGGGAAATAAAGAAAACCCCTAAAATAGTCAGGGGGGAGGGATACTCCATTTGAGAGATATTTAATATGAAGTTTAAACAGGATTATGGCGTAGCTTGAAGTTAATATCGAGCCTGCCAGCACAGTATTAAGATAATAGAAATGAAGTGGACAAATATAACGAAATATAACGAAATATGCCAAAGAGACAATACTAGTCACCAGCAAAATAAGGCTTTTTGGAGAAAATAAAGACGAGTACATGGTAGTGAGAGTGACGGTTTAAATTAGTTGTGCTGAACACGTCCACCGCGCATGTGTCTTATGTGCGGTGATATACGACGTACGTACACAGACACGCACCGCTCACCAGCGTTCTCCGCTCCAGCGTGTGTTTGTTTCCCACCCGCAACCCTTGCATCGTTACGTTCGCAGGGCGACGAAACAATGTTGCATGTGTTTGCTTGGAAAAACAAGAAACAAGAGGAAACAATAGCGAGAATACCTGGACATGTGAGAAGAAGACGAGCACAGCAAGATTGCACACTACTTGCATTGGCACCTTTCTTCACGGCATCGATTGCTGTTGCCGTCTTCTTCGGGGCCTGATCGGCTGGCGGTGTTTGCTATTCTTGTCAAGAACGAGCAATAACCCACATCTCTGTTTCTTTTTACGGTCATTCGCCAGGAGCGTGCTCAACATAAACATATCAACAAGCGGAAAGTCCCGGCAGAGATTGGACAAAATAATCATTTCAGGGCTTTGCCGACAGATAAAATTTGGATGCCAACGAGTAGAAAAGCAAACTATTTAAAAGCGGTGGTGGAACTATATCTCCCTTGTTATAGGTACGCAATGGAGTAGGGACATTCTCCTCATCCCGTTGGCACCATTGTCTCCATCACAAGACAGCAGGAGAGTACATGTATGTACATATGCGGTCTTGAAGGGGAAAAACATGGATTAAATGTAATTGTTGGCCATCCCAGCCTATATCCCGGCCCTTCTATCGGGGAACAACAGAAGAAGAAAAAGCAAAGCAAACCCTGAACTAGCGGAATTAACTTGGCCCCCAGAACAACATAAAGAACGCGAACCAAAACAAACAAGATGTGATTTTGAATGCCAAAACTTGCGTGGAATCAATGTATCTTACATGTACATTCGCCATGATACATGACCAGAGAGATGAGACGTCAAGGCGTACGAAAAACAAGGAAATTAGACGTGACCCTCACCTTCGCTCCATTTTTGAAGAAACATTATAGACATGAGATATAAAGATGCAAGAAAAGCTATTAGACCCTCGGCGTAGGCGTAGCACCTACGAACCCTCCTTCCAGCGTCCCGCTCGAGACGAGCTCGCTGTACAGCTCGGGCTCGAGAACTTGCCAATCGACACGTCCTCGCTGAGACCCTTGCGGCGCCGCGTCTTGAGCACAAAGTCCCGCGCGGTGCCCTGCATGGGCGCTACTGCATCGGCCGCAGGATGACGTCGCGGTCGAGCGGGTCGCCAGGCACAACCTGCCAGCGGTCAAACACAAGACTGACGAGGCCGTGTTGCGGGATGAGATACGAAAAGTCCGTCTCAAAGCCAAACGAGTCGATGACGGGCAGCAGGCCGACGGTGCGTGACATGTTGGTGCCGGGTATGCCGACGTCGGTGAGCACATGGCCACGGCGTCGGGACAGGACCTTGTACAGCTCGGCGGAATGCGGTCTGAGGGCCGGTCATCGACACGGTATAGACAGGCTCCATGAGGCGCGGCGAGGACAGCATAAATGAGCCGTAGCAGGCGCGGCGGGCCGTGGGATGATCTGGCCGCCGCCGCGGTAGATAGTCTCCTGGGCGAGCGTGACGTCCATGAGCTTGAACTTGATATTGCGGATGGCTATAAAAGGAAAACAGTTAGTGGCCGTGACTCCAAAATCAAAAGAACAGAGGATATGTGAAACACACAAAAAAAAGAAAAACACAAAAAAAAGAGGATATAGACACTCACGTTCTTCGCAGAGAGGGCCTTCGCGGGTGGCCAGCTGAATCCTTGCCGGATGGACTCTTTGACGGTGTTGAGCAGCTTCTTGTCGACCTCGCCGGTAGCGTGTCGTCCTGCAGCAGGTTGGCGCCCATTTCCTCGGGGCCAAACGCCCAGACGCTGCGCGAGGCCAGTAGATCCCAGTCGTACTTGTCCTGGAAGAACTTGGCCGTCTTGCGCACGGGGTCCTTGATGCGCACGGCGCCCGTCTCAATTGTCGCGCGCCAGGCCGTCCTCGAGCGGCTCGGCCACCATGGTCAGGCGGTTCTTCTTGTTGGGCGTCAGTGTCCAGCAGCGTGTCGCCGACTCGTCCACGACCGTCTCGCAGAACCGCGTCAGCGGGTCGACACCTTGATCTCCATGTCCGCAAACTGCAGCCGCAGATCGTGCATCACGCAGTCCATGTACATCTCGCCCGTGCCAATGAGGATGTGCTCGCCCGACTCCTCGACCTTGGTTGTGATCAGCGGGTAGCTCTTGTTGATCTTGCGGATGCCGTCGAGCATCTTGGGCAGCTCCGACGGGTTGACCGGCTCGACGGCGATCTTGAAGACCGACTCGGTGTAGTGCGCCACCGGCTTGAAAATGTACGCGTCCTCGTCGTCCTCAAAGGCCCGTGCCACCACCGTCGCCGACTTGACAATCGCGTTGTCCACGCCGCCCAGCAGCACCCAGCTGCCGCCGGCACGCCGTCCACGGGCACATTGTACCGTGTCTCGGGGATCCATACGCTGGAGATCTGCGCCGCCGCCATGTCCTCCTCGTCGTCCAGCGAGTAGCTCTCGCCAGCACGCGCACCTCGGTGCCGGGCCGCGCAATTCCGCTAAACACGCCCCAGCGCGTGGAAGCTCTTGGCGTCTGGCGCACTGAAGAGCTTGGTCACCTCGAGCACGAGTGGGCCGTCCTGGTCGCAGGCGCGGATGGCGTCCGCTACGCCGTGTCCAGGGGGCCGTGTAGTACCGCTCGAGGTGACGCGCAGCCGCTTCGGCGGGCGAGGGCACGTGGGCCACCACCATGTCAACAAACGCCGTGGGCGGGCCAAAGAACTGAGCGCACACGAGGTGCAGCAGCACCTTGGCGTCGGCCTTATACTGCGACGGCTTGAGCGAGATGCCGAGCGGCGCCAGGAACGCCTTGAGGTCCTGCGGGTTCTCGCTGATGGTGTGCGTGAAGAGCTTGTAGATGGGCTCAAGCACAAAGTGCACAAACGAGCGCTTGGCACCGTCCTCGATGGGCTTGCGCGTAAACGAGCGTTTCTTGGGGTTGAGAAGATGTCGCCCCACAGCCGCTTCGCAAACTCGTCCGTGTCCATTGCCGCGCCGTACGTGTCGGCGTACATCCTGGCAAACGACGCAGAGTCAAGCACCAGCCCATCTCCGTGCACGCGAGCAGCACGTTGCCCTTTTCGGGGCTGACGCGTTTGGAGTCGTCCACCTCGCCTGGCAGCGTGTCGAAAATGACCTTGTTGACGGCCTCAATCGTGCTCTTGATCTTGTAGTACGCGTCGTTGGGCGGCAGCTTGAGCTCCAGGATCAGCCGGTCCACCTTTGTTGACAATGAGCGTCAGGGGTAGGCCCTCGAGCATCGCGTGCCGCACAATCATCTCCGTATGCAGCTGCACGCCCTCGATGACGTCCACCACGAGACACACGCCGTCGACGAGCCGCAGCGACGACGCCACCTCGTCGCAAAGTCCGCGTGGCCCGGCGTGTCGATTATGTTCACCAGGTGCGACTTGCCCTTGGTCGACGGCAGCACCAGGCTCATGGTGCGCGCTGCGCATAGACATGCCGCGCTCGCGCTCCAGCACCGACACGTCCGTGTACCGCAGCTGCTCGTCGCGCTGCTTGCCCGTCCGCTGCGCCAGCCGGTCCTCGATGTCGTGCGTTCTCTAGCACCAGCATGTCCACAAACGCCGTCTTGCCATGGTGCAGGTGGCCCGCAAACGCCACGTTTCGTATTTGCTCGGGGAAGTTCATGAGGTCTGTCATGAAGCCCCGGTCAAAGAACACGGGCGGCAGGTCTGCCTCTTCGACGGCAAACTTCTTCTGCTCCACCGGTTGCAACGATCGGCTCGCTCAGCGGCTGCGCATCTTCCTCCTGCACCAGTGCCTCCACCTCCTCACCGTATACTTGTGCTGCTGTCGGATAGTACTGCTTGTCTTCGTGTAGGATAACGGCGTTGGAGGGGCCTTCGTCTGTTGCGGAAAGAAGAAGAGGAAAAAGAAGAGTCAGCAACGGCTTGCGCATGCACCGGCAGCACAGGGAACAGGGCGACCTACCGTCAACCTCCATCAGCTCCTGGCCAGCATCCTCGTCAGGCTCCCCCTCGTCGCCATACACGTAGTTGTCGGCATCCGACCGTCGCCCTGCTCCGATCCTTCCTCTGAGGCATCGGGCTCCTCGCCGCATAAGTTGCCGAACCTAGGCGGCGCAGTTAGCAATTGAGACATGTTTTGGAGTAAAGGGATGGCAAGGTTCACGTACTCGTCGTATAGATCATCCATCGCGACAGACTGGCGTGTGGTGGGTGCTGAGGGTGAACAGACAAGAGTTGGCGATGTTCAGGGCCTCTTTTTCGACGTTTTGGGGGCCTTACCTTCAGACGCGCCTCTGCGCCAGCGAAAAAGCTGCCATCAAAGCGGGCTAGCTGACAAGGCTGAAATGCGCTGTGAGTGGCCAGCCCGGCCTCTGTACTTAGTACTGTGGAAAGCAGCTTTTGATGTTTGCACGTGACCAAGTCACGTTCTTTCCTTTTTCGGCCTGCTTCGTTGCGCTGATCATGCTTTCCATACTGTGGGCCCACCGCCGGCAGGAAGGCGCACGCCACGGCGGTCTTTCCTTGTCTGTTGCTTCCTTCCTTGTGCACTAGCGCCGCAAACAGCAGTGTTTGCGAGCCTACGGGCGCACACATGAAGGAGGACCGTTCGCCGAGGTTCACATGCCGACCCAGCGTCATCGCCAGCTAAAACCCCAGAAACGCCGAACGGGGAAGGGAACGGGGGCACCGCCTACAAAACCAATCGTGCTTTCCCCAGATCTTAAATTTCCATCTTGTTCCCCTTTTTCTTTCCTTCTTCTTCCCTTCTTTCTTTCCAAACCTCTTCCTCTTCTCCATCCTCTGTTTGTTTTTCTGCATCACTCTACCATCGCACAACATTGTTTATCGCACCACCGACTCGATCGCATTTTTCCACCGTCGCAAACCACCCAACCTTCACAATGGCTCTCGCTAACGGTAAGTGTTTTTTTGCTCTTTTTTCTTTTACCCCAGCATTTTCCTTCTCCTCCGTTGCCCGGATCGTCAGGAGTAGTCGATGCGTGCAATGACGACCAGGGCAAGCTGGCCTGTTGTCCTCCTAAGCTGCTTTGCGCCGAATTTTGCTGACACACAACCAACAGACAAGTTCCCTTCCTCGGTGGCCTTCGACGCCATCAACGACGCCCTCAATGCCAGCGATGCTGACCGTAAGGACGCCATCAAGAACGGCAAGGCTGTCTTTGGTATCACCCTGAAGAACTCCGCCGGCGACACCCAGAGCTGGTTCATCGACCTGGCCAAGGAGGGCAAGGTTGTTCAGGGCCTGGACAAGTCCGATGGTGAGTTCCTGTCCTCCCATTCTCCCTCCCTACTTGGCCCGAGGCTAACACAACAATCAGTCGAGCTCCGCCTCTCCGACGAGGACTTTGGCAAGCTTGTCATGGGCAAAGGCCAAGGCCCAGGGACTGTTCATGTCGGGCAAGCTCAAGATCAAGGGCAATGTTATGAAGGCTGCCAAGCGTGGAGCCCATTCTCAACAAGGCGCGGACCAAGGCGAAGCTGTAGATTACTATCAGCAGCTCAACGACCCGACAGAACACGACAAGAAAAATAAAACACCGAAACCCATCACACAATGAGATGGAACGGACGGGGACGGGTGGCCCGGACATGGATGGGATACGTCTATTTTACTGGGAGGAACGGAACAGAAGGAGCCCTACTGCCTGCCATTTAGGCGGTACCTTGTAACATCTCTTTTTTTTACCCTGCTGCGGCGAAAGCCTAGCAAGTGTCTTCCCGTCGAAGGCCGATGTATATTTTTTCGAGTATTGTTAGGAGTTCCTGAAATTGGCCATATCCTGCATGCACAGATTGTGTCTCCTTTCACAATAGTGATTCAATCTTCTCAGTACAATGAATACACGATCATAAAACTTGGGCCAAAATTCAACAAGCCTCATTCAGCTCCATTCTATGCTCAATGCGTTTCAAATGAATGCCAAAACATGGGCAACGCCATCCCCCAAAAGAACAACAGAAAACCAAAAACCGAGATTATGCAGCTGTATGCCCCCGTACGCCAGTCCCTCTATTGTATTCGCCGTGGCCATGCTCTGATGATGATGATCGTAATAAGAAAGCATCAGTGTAACAAATGCCTCCTAAGAAAACTATCCGAAATGATAAAGCAGCGCTAAAGTTTGCAGTACGGGTCGCAAAAGGACCAGTCCACAAAATCCTCGAACCCCTAGTATGACGAGTCAAGCTGTTTGCCCTTTTGATTTCGTGCACGCATCTTGAGCTGGAGCGGGAACACAGAGCGTGCAAGGCGAGTCGCGGCCATGTTTGGCACGCGCATCTCGACCTTGGTGCGGCAAATGGGACAGATCCGTCTCGACGAGTCCATGGAAAGCGACGCATGCAGACACTCGCCGCAGAAAATATGGCCTGTCGTGACGTCAGCATACTGTTGCAGTGCAGAGAATAATCCAGTATTCAGATACCAGATATGACACTCTTGGACATTAATATCAGAAAAGAAAACAAACAGGTACTCACCACAGTGAGTAGTCGTCAAATTCGACATATTGTCCATGCAAATAACGCACTGTTGTGCTGAAAGCCGAATAAGCGTCTTCTTCGGTGCTGGTGCTGGCGGAGTTGCCGCCGCCGCTGCTGCGCGCCTCATCGTTTTGGACGCACCGCCCTCGGTCCCCTCCGCCTGGGCTGCCTGCGGCCGGTCCACATCCACGAGGTTCACCATCTGCACGCCGGCATCGCCGTCGTCATCTGAGCCGAACAAGTCATCGTCGAGGACGATAGCCTCTTCGCGTCGTGGCCGTTTTGGCGAGACTCGTGGTCTGTTGGGGGGTTGCTGCTGCTATTGCTGCTACTGGCCTGGCTGTCAACTTGCTGGCTGCTACTGCTGCCGCTGCTGTTGCCAACAGATGCAAGCAGGTCCGCTATTGGCGGCAGCGTTGTTCCCGAAGGCCCCGCTTCGCCGCTTCTTCGCCGCTTGCGTGATGTGCGTGATGCTGACCCGGGCGCATTGGCCAGGGGGCTTGTGAGAAAGTTGGAACCGGAACGGGTTCGTGGCCGGCCGAGGGTCGCATTTGAAACTGCTGCAGCATCGGCTGGCAAGGGAGGAGGGAGCGGGTCCGCTACAACGGAGGCAGTCCTCTCTTCTTGCCGTTCGTCTCCTCGTTCGCGGCATGGCCTCTACGTTCGGGTTCCTTCGAGCTGGCGAGCTGTATAATGGAGTATTGCTGTCGTTGAGAATGGAAGGCGAGGAGAAGTCGTTTTGACCTAGAAACTCAAGGTCGTCGTCCTCGTCGTCCTCGTCCTCGTCCTCGTCAATGCTGATAGCCGAGTCGTCGTTGATAAGCGAGAGACCAAGCGGCAGCCGTGTTGCGGCCTGCAGTTGCAAAGGATGCCTCTCACTCTGACTGCTGTTTCTGCCTAGCTGACTTATTGCGGGAGCGTGTCGAAAGGGAGCCGGTGCTGGAAGATTTGGGGGTGGCGTGCTGTTATCGGGGTGGTCGTCGTCACCGTACCCGTCGGTCAAGTAGTCGTCGTCGTCACTTAGGTAGCCTTCGTATTGGCTGATCACGTAGGAAATGCCTTCCTCAAGCTCCTCGTCGTCGAGTTCGCCGTCGTAGTCGTCGTCCTCGTCCTCGTCACTGTTGCCAAAGACGGGGAGTTGGGCAAATCCAGCGTTGACGAGGGCGGTTACAGTGTCGATGTCGCCCGATACGTCGCCGAGGTCGTCAATGTTGCCGCGTAGGCCGTACTGTTCGATGAAGTCACCAAGCGTGCCGCTGAAAAGCAGGCGGAAGATAATCTGTGTGGTGGATAATGTTAAGTCAAGGTCAAAGACAAAGTCACAACAGGAAGAGGCAAGTGACGTGAATGTTTGTTGTGGATCCATCCGCGGGGAAAGTGGGAGTCCAGAAAAAAAGGCGAGACAAACAAAGAAAGAGCAGGCAGGCGCGAGTCGCTCGACAGCGACGCGAGGAAGGGCGAGGCAGAGAAACGAGGCTCAGGAAAGAGAAAAGGGGACCATCTACCAGGCTGGGCAGGCTCGTGTTTGTGCCAGTGAATTCCCCAAATGCTTTCGGCAGGCGTGGTTCACAGGAAGGCAGGCACGGCCATACAGCTTTTCTCGCCCCCAGGCCGCTGCTGCAGCTTTCGCGCCAACGGACGGGGTTCTGGAACGTACCTTCGCGCCGAATCACCGGCAGGAGCACGTCTCGCCATGACTTGTTCGTGCTGTGGGACACATGGGACTAGCAGTTCGCAGGAAGAGACGTGAAGAGTGTCGAAAAAGTGTGATGTGAGAGGAAAGGTTGTCACGGAAAGAGGCAGTCCCGCGTGGAAGAGACTTTGTGAAGGAAAGAGCGATGCTGCGCGCGACCAAAGGCAAAGGGCCCTGCCGAAAAGTCGCAATGCCCCTTGTTTCCACCCCAAAGTGCAATAAAACAACGGTGCATTCAGCGCGCGTGCTTCGCGCCATTACAGCGCCTCCGGCGCCAATAGAACGCAAACCCCGGTAATCTCCAGTGCCAGGCCTTTTGTCAGCGGGGCGACTTGGCTCTTGCCGAACCAGCTTTGTCATCCACCTTGAGACATACTCGTATGACGTTGCCATACATAGTACACGTCTATACGCATGTACCAAGTATATCGGGTATTTATTTTATGTCTTCTCGAGCGAATTTGGCTGGCCCTGAACGCATTGTCACACTTTGGTCCTCGACGCCCTCGAGTTCAAAGTGCATGCTTAAACTTCTAATCGGAATGCGCTTTGGACCTAATTGCATGGCTATTGTCTTGCATGACACACTCACGCTGATGATTCTTATGCATGCACGTAGAATATAGAAGCCCAATCGCACTCTGTTTTGCTCGTCAAATGACATATTTATAGTCTTTTCTTTCTATCTGTTACGTCTTGGCCAAGATATGAACGAGCCTCCCGTGTCTCCAGTTGGTATGCATGTTCTGTGTATCTAGGGTGAGGCTCTGTCGGCTTGGGGCCTTCCAAGTGGGCTTTCGCTTACAGGTGCAGTTGACAAATGTCGACGACTGTAGAGAAAGGGTATTAGTAGTGGACAACCAAAAAAGAAGAAGCACAACGCAAACTTACAGCCGGGCTTCAGGCTGGCACCGCCAACCAGGAAACCGTCAATGTCGGGCTCCTTAGCCAGATCCTTGCAGTTCTTCTCGTTGACGCTGCCACCATACAGGATGCGGGTGGCCTCGGCAACGGCCGGGCTGACCTTCTCGCTGAGCCAGCTGCGGATGGCGGCGTGCACCTCCTGGGCCTGCTCCGGTGGTGGGCAACCTTGCCGGTTGCCAATGGCCCAGATGGGCTCGTAGGCAACGACAACCTTGGCCCAGGCAGCGGCGTCGGTTCCCAGGGCCTCCTTAAGGGAAGCCAGCTGGCCGGTTACGACAGGAAGACGGTCTGGCCAGCCTCGCGCTGGTCAGAGACGTCGTCCGCAGCACCAGATGACGCCGAGGCCGTTGTCGAGGGCGTACTTGGTCTTGGACGACACGACAGCGTCCGACTCGCCGAGCAGCGTGCGACGCTCCGAGTGGCCGAGGATGGTCCAGGTGAATGTTTGCTGTCGCTCAGCTGGTGGGTCGAGATCTGCCGGTGAAGGCGCGTTGGGCTTGTCGTAGACATTCTGGGCGGCGACCTCGATCTCGGGCTTGAGGTTGTCGCGGACAAGCAGCAGGTACAGGGCGGGGGGCGACGACGACCTCTGTCAAGGGAAGCGGTTAAAAGACGGAGAAGACGGGGAAAGACAGATGTGGTTCAGAGTTCAAGAAGCTACATACCGACGTTGGAGTCAAGGCTGGCCTGGTTCAGGTTGTCGACGATAGCCTTTGATAGACTTGATCGTACCGTTCCTACAACAACCAAACAGCTCTAGTCAGCATTGACTGCACTCGAGCACGACAGACCAGCGCATAGCTGTGTGCCGACAAGCTGTCCGGCCGAACGGTGAAGCTATTCGGGCATGCGGGGTTTGTTTTCCGCCAGGGCGACGAGCTCTGCCGCGGGTAGCAAAGAGCAAGGGCGAGGACAGCACTTACATCTTGAAGTTGCCGCCGACGAAAGAACTTGCGAGAAGACATTGATGGGCAATTGGTTGGGAGGATTCTCTGGGTATCACGAAAAAAAAGAAGGAAGGGGAAGAAAACCGGGGTTGGCTGTTTAAGACGAAAACCACACACTGGTGAGCTTTTTTCTCGGTAGGGGCGAACGATGTCGACCGACGCTAACAACCGCCCCTTCCCGACAAAACAGACAAGAAACTAGCTCCTACATGTACACCTGCCAGACCACGGCTGTAAGAACACAGCTGGGGGAAGGTGCAGGCGTGACTCGGAAAAGTGCAGGCACGACCGTACAGCCGACAAGGCAGCTTGACGGAATTGGGGCAACGTCTGCCAACACACGACAATGCAGTATCTGGTCGACTACTGCAGTGCGATCACGTTGAAAACAGTCGATATCGTATTTTACCGCAGAGCAACTGTTTGTCCCACGCCCAGCGGTGAGTGATATCTGTCGCGGGGCTTCTGCGCAACGGAGTATTACTCGGCCAGATTCATATTCAGCGCAATTGGCAGCTTTTGGTCTTCCGTCCATGGTGCGTATAATACTCACCACGGAAGGTGCGATTAACGTGATTCGCCTGCGATAACGCATACAACAAAGGAAAGAGCGCCAGGGAAGGAAGGGAGGGCATTACAGTCATTCCCAAAGACAGAAGGCACTATCAAGAACTCGTCAACTGCACTGCCATTTTGCACTTGACAGCACCTTGCTAGCACCACTGCGCGTGCACTAAGCACCTTTAGGCGACTTTTGACGCGTTCTTGCTGCAGGGGCGACCATTAATATTCGTATGCACTAGGTCGCTCCTCCCTGCGCTCAGTGGTCCGTGCACTCTAACAAGGGCAGGCGCAAAAAGATTACCGCAAAAACTACCATCTAAAAGCCACCAAAGAAACGGCCTCATCGTGAGCTTTGGTTTGCCACCCCTCGCAACGACACCACAACCACAGGACACCGCTCACGGCCACAACACGACTTCACAGTACTGCACCACAGTATATATGTAACAGTCTTCAAACCGGGCTGACATCGGCACCTCACCAAACTCACTGCCGCTATCGCGGGATGTCCCATTTTGTGGCCCTTGTGATGCGAATTGCGAGAATGTCAACCAGAAACAACGCCTTCGTCGGCAGTGGCATGACCATGCTGCATCCGAGAGTCGGCGGCCCCGTACGAGGCAGCTCGCGGTGGCTGGCATTTGTGCGCCTAGCAAAACACCGTTGCGCGCAGTCCTCAACGGATTCGCGCCATTGCTCGTCCGGTGGCAGTCTTCACAAGCAGAAAAGAAGACACTGGCATGTACGTGGACTTGGCTGGACAAGAGGCCGCTTGGAAGAAGAGGAATGGAACGCCCAGCTAACAAGCAACAGTGCCATCACAAGCACGGCACAACGAGATTGCATCCAGCATGTCAGCGACCACATTCTTCCGCCAAATCTTCCCCCAGGGCAACAAGCCACCATCACCAGAACTCGTCGAGCTGGCACGAGATCACCTCCGGCGACAAGATCTGCTCGGTAAGAACACCGACAACTCCGATCCGATCGCCTTTAACCTCCCGCCGCTGCAGGGCCAGACACTGGACGAGCACTTTTTTAAGCTCGGCACCGACGCCGCCGAGCCCTTCCTCGCTATGCGAAGCAGCTTGCCCGCGCCAACACACAGCCCAAGCCCCGGAAATGGATACGGCGAAGCGGCTGGACGAAGTACTACCCGGACGGACGCACCGAGGCTGTGGATGCGCCGGACGAGAAGATGCTGGTGTTCGACACCGAGGTCATGTGGAAGGAGAGCCCGTTTGCCGTCATGGCGTGTGCAGCAAGTCCAACTGCGTGGTACGCCTGGCTGTCGCCGTGGCTACTGGGCGAGACGGAGAACGACTGCAACCTGATCCCGCTGGGCGACCCGGCACAGGACCGCATTGTGGTCGGGCACAATGTGGGCTACGACCGTGCGCGCGTGCTCGAGGAGTACGACCTGCAGCAGTCGCGCAACGCCTTTTTGGACACCATGTCACTGCACGTGGCTGTCAACGGCATGTGCTCGCAGCAGCGGCCGACATGGATGAAAGCACCAGAAGAACCGCGAGCTGCGCGACCGCATCGCCAAAGAGACAGACAATTTCGAGTTGTCGCAGCTGCTGCAGAACAACGCCATGCACGCCGAGGAGGAAGAGCTGTGGGTCGACCGCAGCTCCGTCAACTCGCTGCGCGACGTGGCCAAGTTCCATCTCAACATTGCCCTGGACAAGGCGGCGCGCGATGAGTTTGGCGAGCAGGACCGTGCGGGCGTGCTGGGCAAGCTGGACGAGCTGCTCGACTACTGCGCAGCCGACGTGGCCGTCACGCATCGTGTCTTTCAGATTGTGTTTCCCAATTTCCTCGAGGTGTGCCCGCATCCCGTCAGCTTTGCGGCGCTGCGCCACCTATCGTCGGTCATTCTGCCCGTGTGAACAAGTCGTGGGGCAGTTCGTACATTGCCAACGCCGAGGCGACATACCACCGCCTGTCCGATGCTGTGCAGGAGCGGCTCGTTGCACTGGCCGAAAAGGCGCTCGAAATTCGTGGCGACAGCAGCAAGTGGAGCCAGGACCCGTGGCTGCAGCAGCTGGACTGGTCGGGCCAGGAGATCCGAATGGTCAAGGGCAAGAAGAAGAACGACCCACCACGGCCGGCCGCGCGCCAGAAGAAGCCCGGCATGCCACGGTGTACAAAGACCTCTTTGCCAAGAACGACTCGCCCATCAACATCTCGGTGCGGACGCGCATGTCGCGCCGCTGCTCCTGCGCCTCGCCTGGGACGGCCACCCGCTTTTCTGGTCGGACAAGTACGGCTGGACATTCCAGGCGACGCACGCGCAAGCGGCCGCCTACGAAGAGAAGCAGATGGTCCGTTGCGACATGGCAGACGAGACCGTCGAGCTGCTGAAGAACGACCGGCAGTACGTCTACTTCAAGCTGCCGCATAAAGACGGCCCTACAGCCCGCTGTGCCAGCCCCATGGCCAAGAGCTACCTCGCCTACTTTGAAAAGGGCACGCTGTCATCCGAATACGCCTACGCCAAGGAAGCTCTCGAGATGAACGCGTCGTGCTCGTACTGGATCAGCGCACGCGACCGCATCATGTCGCAGCTGGTTGTGTACAACGAGCAGCTGCCGACCACTGCCGACAGCAAACCAGAAACAGGAACCAGAGCAAGGATGCGGCAGCACAAAAGGATGCAGGCTTTATCCTGCCCCAGGTCATACCCATGGGCACCATTACGCGGCGGGCCGTCGAGAACACGTGGCTGACGGCCAGCAACGCCAAGAAGAACCGTGTCGGAATCCGGAGCTCAAGGCCATGGTGCAGGCACCGCCCGGCTACTCATTTGTGGGCGCCGAACACGTCGACTCGGAGAGCTGTGGATTGCCAGCGTGAGTTGGCGATGCCACGTTTGGCCTGCACGGCGGCAACGCCATTGGCTTCATGACGCTCGAGGGCACCAAGGCCGCCGGCACGGACCTGCACTCGCGCAACGGCCGGTATCCTGGGCATCACACGCAACGACGCCAAGGTGTTCAACTACGGGCGTATATACGGCGCGGGTCTGCGCTTTGCGGCGCAGCTGCTGCGGCAATTCAACCCGTCGCTGTCTGAGGCCGAGACCATATCGATTGCTACCAAGCTGTAACCTGGCAACGAAGGGCACGCGCACCAAACCGCCGAGCTGCTGTAACAAGCGGCCCTTTTGGCGCAGGCGGCACAGAGTCGTTTGTGTTCAACCGCCTCGAGGAGTTTGCGGAGAGCAGAACGTCCGCGGACGCCCGTGCCTTTGGTTGCGCGGACATCGACCGAGCGCGCTTCATGGGCGTTTCATCAGCAAGGGCGGCTACTTGACCTTCGCGCATCAAACTGGGCCATCCAATCGTTCGGGCCAGGACTACCTGCACCTGTTGATTGTGTCGATGGACTATCTAATCCGGCGCTTCAACATCCAGGCGCGCCTGGCAATATACGGTGCACGACGAGATTCGCTACCTGGTGCGGGACGTCGACAAGTACCGCGCCGCCACTGGCACTGCAAGGTGGCCAAACCTGTGGACACGCGCCATGTTCTCGGAAGCAGGTTGGCATCCGCGATCTGCCGCAGGCCGTGCGCCTTCTTCTCGGCTGTCGACATTGACCACGTGCTGCGCAAGGAGGTCGACCATGGACTGCATCACGCCGAGCCACCAGACGGCCATCCCGCCGGTGAGAGCCTGGACATGCAGACGCTTCTCGACGCGGCGCCGAGGCGTTTTTGGACCCGGCGATTGTCCCTGCAGACGGGCGCCCAGCTTTGACAGCATCACGTACACGCCGCGCAAGCCCGTGATGGAGATGCTGCGCGAGCAAGACGAGAGCACGACGGACGTGGCGTTTATCCGAGCGCAGATCACAGCCGACGACAAGGAGCTCAAGGACATTGTGGCTGCGAAACGCAAAGAACAGGCCCCCGCCAAGCCGGCCGCTACCCCTAAGTCGACGACAACAACCAAGAGAAAGCGTCGTCGTCGTCGTCGTCGTCGTCCTCCTCCTCCTCCGTCCTCCAGGCGCTCTGTTCTCCCGTACTACGCGAGCCCGCAGCTGATGCCTATGGAAGAGCCTTATTCCGTGAGCGAGGCGCTGTCGTCGTCGTATGGCCTTCGCGGTGCGCGCGCGAGGTGGCGGTTACGGCAGTCAGTTTTCCCAAGTGGTGGGACAGCCAGCGACTACGAATTCAACTTGGCTCTCGCCAGCAACGGTGGCAGCGTAGGTGGCAGCGGCGGCAGCAGCGCCAATCGATGGGCCTGGACCGCCAACAGTGGGCCGGCAGCAGTGTGCCATCGCAAGTACGGCAAGATGTCGGCACGAGGCCCTTTTGCGGATCTGATTCCGCCCCCCCCCTTCCTTTGCTCTTTCTTCTTCCCCTTTACTATCACTCCTAATGTGTCGTATTGTGGTATATCTTTTGTGTATAACTACGATTTGCGACGCCCCTTTGCATATTTTTTACTGTTTAATGTGTACATAATCATATCATATCTTACTGCGGGGGGACGGCCTTTTATTATACTTAGGAATGGTTCGGCGCGGGGCTTGGTTGCTTGAATGGACATACCCTTTTACTTTCCACACTCTCACTTGTCTCGAATCGCGTGCTTGGATCGATTGTGTGACGGACAAACACCTCGATCAGCTTGTCTACCGACCTTGGAGAGGCCCGAGTGGTGTAGATGTGTCGAAGAGGGACGTGAGCAAGGGTCATGGCAAACACGGCACACGACAACGACTGCAGGCCTCGCTTGCATACGCTAGGGGAGCGGACACCAGCACAGTCATAATCAATGGCAGGATAGCAACTCGTGCGGAGTATATGCACATGAGAGAGTAAATGTAGTTTGAAGAAATGAAAAGTCAAAATGAATGTGATCATGCCTCCATGCCTGCTGTGTGAAGACGCCGGTGATCGATCATTTCGAGTCAACGACGCCCCGACGCCTGTCTTTCTCGCCGCGTTACAGAGATCAAAGCTCTGAGATGCGCTCTGAACGATGACCATCAGAGGTGGATCTCAAAAAGAAGTATCCTGCGATGTTCGGGTCTTTCATTCAGCTGATTTTCTACAAAATATTTTTCTCCCCTCTAAGCCTGTACCCATGTTGTGCTTGTCTAAAATTTGCTAAAAAGGATGGAAAAACTTGCTTACTGTTGTGCTACTTGTGTTCTTGTATAATTATATGATGCTTTTAGCTTGGTCGTTCAACTGCCAGGGAAGGTGCAGCCCCACTGGGCTGTTAGAAGGAAGGAGGGCTGGGCATGCCAAAGTAAGGAAGGCGCGAGCGAGAACGATATGTTAGGAAAGAAAGAGAAAAACCGAACTGAACTGATTCAAGAAGAAAGAATCCAGCCACAACAGAGGTAAGAAAAAAGAAAGATGCATATTCTGGGCGAACAACAGCCAATGTATGTGGCCATTCCCCTGTGGTGCAACCTTCTCCGCGTGTCGCATGTGGGACCAACAACGGCAATTAGTGGACCTGCACCTTCCCTCTCTCATCTCTGTACGACGTATGTCTACTGTCGGTCGTTCTTGCTGTTTAAGAAGCAGCGGCCAGACATTCTAAGCTGCCTTCCAGTTCAGGAAAGGCTACACCAAACCTTAATACCACGAGAACAAGGGCCGTGTGTGGAAGACAAACTGCTCGCACAAGTCGTCGAGGCGCAGGCGACCGGTGTGGTGCCTCCCATACTTTGACCATCGGCTGACACCTCTCATTTGGTAGGATCAGAGACAATACCGGCGGCTCGCCGTACTCCATAGTGTTTCGAAACGGCTGGGCGTGTGCCGCCGCAAAGCAACGGAAAAGAACCAGAAAGATAAACGGAAAGACGCAGGGTGGGGGATAAACAGGAAAGAGCGAGCCGCATTTTTGACAGAACCACGAAAGCTACTCAGAATGGAAAGAGCACGTTTTTCAAACATGGCCGGTACACAGTCGCGTGCACGGAGAAAGAGCACTCCGTTCCATGTGGAGTCAAATGCTGCGCATCGCTCCTACCGCAGATCAATCCTTTTTGCGGAGGTGCTTCTCCGCCATAGGCTACCAGTGCTCCTGTGCCCTTGCACTTATTCGTTCCTTTCCTCATTTCCCCTTTCCCAAGAAAATGACACTCTCGAGGAGCAGTCTATGATGCTGACAGCAGCATCTCGGCCACCAGCTCCCCCTCGCCCAGCCCACGTCCAGGTTTGCCTCATCGCCTCACAAACCTGACCTTTTCGCGGCCCATAGCCTGCCAGAAACGTGCAACTTGGCCCCGTCTGCGATATTTGTCGCAGGCCACCGCATACATCGAGGCTCCGGCAAATTGGATACCAGCAACGATCTCTCGGCGCCCGGCTGCGGTTATTTGACGTTTTGGGTGTTGCTGCGCGCTGATCCGTCTGAGCTGCACCGTTTCTGTCAGCCCTTCTCATCAATGCATTTTATTGTCTCTTTCTTCTCTTCCCCCTTTTCATTCTTTCCTCCATCTCTCATACCCCCTCCCGTCTCTCGACCGCGAGCACGTTCCCGCTCGGACCATCCCTCGTCTGTCTCGTGCCTATGGCTGAACGGTGCTGCCGGCTCCGGGTAAGGCGGCTCTCAATCTCGTCTGTGGGACTTTCGATATAGATCCCGCCTCCCTCCCGCCTTTCTTCCGTCACCATCTGCCTCCCTTTCCTATCTTCGCTGCTTCTTTTATTTTGGACGCCATCTTTGCTCATTTGCTTTTATTAAGTTTTGTCTTTACACCAATACCCAGGCGAGCGTCCAGGCAATAGTCGTGGAATATTAACGCGGGAGGAAGACGTAACGGCAGCGGCTGGGCCCTGCGCTCCTTACCCGGGCTTTATATAGATCAGCAAAGACGCAAAGACGCAAAGACACACATCGCCATGGAGTCAGCACCACTTACCGCTGCCTAGCATCATCGGCGACATCAACCCGAGTCAGGTGACAAGGCGGTGGCGACAACGACAGCAGCACCACTGGCGACACACCAACAAAGGCATCTTGGGTTTCCGGATTCTTTGCCTCGTGGCGGAAAACAAAAATGGCTACGCTTCTCTTCTTCCTCCTTGGCATCATCGCATTGCCGTCGCCGTGCCGGTGACCGAGCACAACAAAGCTGTGCACAGAGCCAATGCCGCTGTTGTCACATCTGCTTCCGGTGTGACGCTTCTTGTGGACAATGACCTAGAAGGCAAGTCAAGCGGGCCGCTTTTTTTTCTTCTTTTTTCCCCTCCTTTCGTTTCTCTTTATTTCGAAACAGAACACAGCTGACCGTCCACGGTGGCACGCTCAAATAAGTCGGCCTTGATCCTTCTCGGGCCACGCACGTATGCTGCTGCTGTGGCCGACTGCGAGGCCCTCGGTGAGCAGCTTTGGGGTGCTGCAAACAGCTCGCTGCTGCCACGGTCGAACAGCAGCAGCCGCTGCTGAACTATCTCGTGTACCTTAACCAGTCCAGCGCGACCTCGCGCTTCTGGATCAGTGGTTCTGGGATGCTTCCACGTCCGGTAGCTCTGCCTCATCGTCTTCGTGGCGCACTAATCGATGCCGGCGGCTCGATTGCCACCTTCAACAGCACCAAGACCGACACGGGTCGACATGACGCTGCCCGCGTTCTGCACGCAAACGGCCCCGTACTCGAATCACTCATCTGCGAGCAACAGCCCGCGATGGAGCGTGCCTGTACGTGCTGCTGTCGGCAATGCGACCAACGGCGCCGACGGCAATGGCTGAGGTTATCGGCCTGCGCGACCCACAACTCGTTCCGCTTCCTCGGTCTCCGCTATGCTGCCCAGACCCAAGCGCTTCACCATACTCGCAGCCCTATTGGAACACGCACAACGAGCCAGGCTTTCAACAGCTCCAGCACCGTCAATACCACGGCGCTCCCCATTGTCAATGCCACGCAATTCGGCTCGGCAATGTGCGCAGGAGGTTTCCGGCTCCGAGGATTGTCTGTATTTGAACGTTTCACGCTTAACCTGCCGCCCAGGAAGGTTCTACCTCAATCATCGACAATAGGAAACAGCCCTGCTCTGCGTCCCGTCATGTTTCTGATGCACGGCGGTGGCCCGACGGGCGGCGCCGGCTCCGACCCGACCTACGACGGTGGCAAACCTGGCCTCGCGCGGCGACGTCGTCGTAGTGACAATCAACTACCGTCTCTCGACTCTCGGGTATCTGGCACTGGACAGCGAGCACGGCGGACTGAACCGGCAACTACGGCCTCGTGACCAGATCCTGGCCTCGACTGGGTGCGCGACAATATTGCGTCCTTTGGTGGCGACCCTGAGCGCATCACCATCTCTGGACAGTTCAGCCGGTGCCGGCTCCGTGCGCGCCATGATGGCCTCGCCGCTGGCTCTCGGTAAATTTGCGGCTGCCCTGCCCATGAGCAACCTGGGCGGCCTTAACTATTGGCACCTCGTAGGAACTCTGAGACTACACCATTGCGCAGGAGATGAGCGTCGCGAGGCAAGCGCGGTAGCTAGCACGGCTGCCAACTGCACCACCGGCCGGCGTCAACGCCACCGAGCAAAGTCCACGGGCGAGGCTATTGTTGACTGCTTGCGTGCCGTGCCTGCCTCCAAAGCTGGTCAAACCTCGGCTCGGTCGCGCGGTATATTGTTATCGATGGCAACGTACATCCTCTCGGACCACTTACAGCTGAACACGGTCAACACCACCGTCAACAATACGGCCGCACCCTTATGCGCTGATGATGGGTACTATGCGTGACGACGGCATGCACCGTTCATCGATTATCCTCCTGGTGCAGGCCACGCTGGACGACGCGAGAAACAACGAGACTTCGTACCTCGCTACTCAGGACTACCACAACATCTCCAGCACGCTTTTTCCCTATCCCCACAACCCCGTCCGCCGACGCCACGCTCGATCTCTACAACATGAGCTCGCGCCCTCTCCACTGATGCTGTCTTCCGCTGCATCGACGAGGCCACCGTCTACGCGGGGCCTGCAGACGGGCGTCTTTGACACGGCTTCTACTACGAGTTTGACCGCTCGTACCAGACCGTGGGCTGGACGGGCACCGACGTCTGCGCGGCCGGCCGCCACTGCCGACTTCCCCAACGGCGATCCTAGCCTGCCCTACTTCCCGCTGCCACTCCGGGCGATCATGTACTACAACCTTTGGCAAACGTTGCGCGCATGGGACTGCCTTGGCGCGACGCTGGCGATCAGCCGTTTTCTCAATTTGTTACCTGGGACATCATCACCTCCTTTGCCCGCACCTACTCGCCGAACCCGGAAGCGGCGTTCCTCGAGGCCCGTGGATTCACCAACACAACTAATATGGCTCCAGACGAGCGGTGCGTGGACGGCCTCGACTAAATCCGGCGGCACTACGTGCGGCCTGCTCGACTGGCCCCGCTAGCAGCAATGCTGCTTTCCCGCGAGCAGCCGCAGTGCGACTCTTTGGGTCTGGGGCTCAGTACTACTTGTGAGAAGCACCATGAAAGGAAGCGCTGTGATGACGATATGATGATCAATGCCGTATTTGGAAGAGCCTTCTTTCTTTCTTTTCTTTACTTTTTACCTTTCATGAAGTTATTTCTTGTAAAATAAAACGTGGGCAGGGGAGGAGAAAATCGGATGCAGCCTGTAAATAACAGTAAACACTATAATTTACCGCAGCCAGACAGGATGCCAGTGTGATGACGGATGACTGGATAGTTTTGTCATGTTCGATGTATGAAGGGGAAGGAGCGAAACGAGAGCTGTCGACTTCGGAGCTCACACAGTCGCTACTTCCCAAATGACACAAGACGGACGATCGCTTTTTCCTCGGCTATTCATATATGCTCTTGCCCACTGCGGTGTCCTGTGTGACCAATGTTTTCTTGCCCTGAGACGGCGTATTCGTCGCCATCTGCCCCTACTCCGTACTTGTCCTCTCTTCAACCGTCTCGACTGCTTTCCTGTTACTTTTCTTCTCAAAGCCTTTATATAATTTCTGCTATTCTTCGTCTGAACTTTGTATTACACGTCAACGCCACCAATGTCCACCACGGGCCGCACGGCTCGACGCTTCGGACGGCCACAGACCCAGGCAAGACATATGCGGACTTGGCGAGTGTTGTTCCTGCGCAGGTAAAGTATTGGATATTTCATGGGCAAGTCGAGTCCTAACAAGTATGCATTCGCAGCCGCACAATACTCTGCTAACCGAAATGGCATGATCCGGACTCATGCCAGAGACAACTAGGAGCACAAGAGTGCAACACAAGGCACGAAGTTGGCTACTCGACTTCCACCGAGCTTCCATGACCTCAGCGGACGCACTCGCGAAGTCCGCCGTTGGAAGAAAAGTGAATCCCCCCCAACGGAAAAAAAAGAAAAAAGAAAAAGAAAAACAAAAAAAAAAAAGAAAGAAGATGCAGGGAAGAATACAAAACAGGCAACAGTGCATGCATGCATATAACTGGTGGAAATTCGTGGCCCTGCAGGACCGTCTGTTTGGCTGCTGGAGACATGCAGGGCGCCAGGCCTCCTGCAGCAACGTGCAGCTGCAGGTATACAAAAAAAAAGAGAAAATGGATCCGAACGGCAGGCAAAAAGGATTCAAGACACACACACGAACAAACAAAGAGAGACTGACTGACGGGTCTGGCTCTTCTATTTTCGCTTCTTCAGACCTCCTGCCAAGCAAAAAGGACACGAGGACGCACTTTTGCAAAGAAAAAGTTTGTCGAAAGTTTGTGGGAAGTCGACAAGTTTCTTGTTCGTCTTCGAGCCAGTGGGGGGAGGGGGGGTGACATGAGCCTGCAACTCTATCTCCCTTTGCTGAAGCACAACCCCTGTTCCAGCTGAAATGAAACTCTCATGAATGCAACTTGCAGAATGTTGTGAACCTGTCTCTTTTCTGGCCTTTCTTTCCTGTCCGCCTACGAGTACTTGCAGATATTCGAGGGCTGGGGGCTAGCCACCGGATGCCATTCTGCACGGCCCGAGTCCAACTGTATTGCTCGCCGGAGGGAATTTGCATTGCCGCACCATGGTTAGTAGATTCTTCTCCTTCTATTTCAAACATAAAGGTACGAAAGGCAAAATTTCTGTGACATGACGCAGCCAAAACACCAAAAAGAAGTTCTAACACCGTGTCCCGCAGATGTCGCTGCTCGTATCTTACCAACCATGATGGAGTTTCTTCCGGATACAGTTGAGACTAGCAGATATAGTGCTCTTCTCGAAGGGAGCCGTCTCACTGAGATGCAGCAACCCCATGTGCACACCGCATGGAAACGGAACCGTCAGCCTCTGAGGGGGGGCATTTTTTCTACTTTGTGTGCGCGAGCGCGAAGAATCCTTGCCTTTCACCAGTGCCTGCCAGGGTGATTGATGCAAGAGCCTCGCCAGGGGGTTTTCGTGCTGTTGTTAGTTTGACGATGAAATCTCGAGCCTGGGGGTCTGCTCCTCCATCCCCCCATACCCCCCACCTTTCTTCAAACGACTACTCCATTGAATCGCCTGCGAGTAAATCGACGGACCGCCGCCCCCATCGCACCGCAGAAACGGCAAAAATTGTGTTAGTGGGCTGGGGCAGACAAGACAAAGCCAGCGAGCAGGAAAGCCAGCGAGCAGGAAAGCCGGCGAGCTGCCAGCTTGTGAGACATGGCTGCAGCTTCATTATGCGATCCAAACTCCCTCCATACATTGTGCTACAGGGCTCGCCCTGTTTTTTGTTGCATGTTGTGCGAGCTGGCTACTAGCCTTGCTGATTCCATCACGCAGCAATGGCACGATACTCTCAACAAGAATCGTCCTCACCACCAAGATCAAGGGGGTCCAGGGAGCAGAGCACCAGCGCGCAGAGGGCACGTCCCAAAATGCCATGGCCAGGCCGTATCTGCGTCCCAGGGATCGCCAAAGCAAGGTCACATTCGCTATTCTAGCAAACATGGGCGGGGGAAGAAACAGCCTGAGCCAGCCTGTTGTATTTGCGCCCATGCATGGTGAAGAAGAGGCCAGACTGGCTCTCAGAATCCTGCAACTGGAATATTGCAAGAAAGGTCGACAACATGGCTGACCTTGTCACGGTGTAACATTGTAGTACGGGGCCGATCAAATCAAACAATGATCGTCCATCCCATATTGCACCCTCCCGAAGGAAGCGGGAAGCGGGACAGGCCCCAGGCGAGGGCGGGCATGGAAGCAAGACAACTAACGCTGGCAGCAATGACAGGACCAACCGCTGTGACTCCCCTGTCCTGTCCACGAAGAAGAAATAAGAGAACACCAAAAGAACACCAGCAAGGTCCGACGGCAGCCGACGCAGGAGCGGAACTAGGGCGAGACTGAGAACGCGACCCCTGCCAACCAACGAAACAAGCAAAGTCACAAATTTATTTCTGTCTTTTTGTCTTTGTCGCTGCGTCCTCTCTGCTTCTCTTTACCTCTTCGACATTCGGGTCCGAGAGCGCATGCCCCTTTTTGGCGTTCCCCATCTTCTTTCCACTTTCTTGCGCTCTTCTGGCCCTGTCCTTTATTTTCTCGCTGGCGATGGCAAATCCGCCATCTCGGCTCTCGCTGTTCACTGTTTGTCTTCACCCACTGGCCACGCTAATCGACCCTAGAATCTGCTGCCGTCTATTCTGCAAAGCAACTCAGACACCCCTGGACGTTCGGTGCTGCCACTCAAATGGACAAAGTGTACTTACTTTGTGTGTGCCCCGAGACAATGCTGTTCTCCGCATTCGCCGCTTGCCACTAGCCTTGTGCTCTCTCCACACGTTTGAGAAGCGCAGTTTTGTGCTCAGTCTGTCCTTCTTGTGTTGCCTGTCTTGTGCCCCTAGTTCGAAAGGCTTCTCGCTGACGAAAACGTCTGATAATGGTGGATGGTTGTCAGATACCTATTTCTTGCGTCAATTTCCACTGCTACGAATATATCTCTTCTGCCCCTCCCACTCTGATCGACAAGATGGAATGAGACGAGAAACGGCCACCCACCCACCACGCTGTCGTCTTTCTTGTCACCTATCCCCGAGCCTCCCTGTCCGTGCAAGTCTATCTTATTTGCTTCTTTTTGCTTGTCTTGTTCTTCTGTCCTTGTGCGAGCTCCGTGGCAGCAATCAGCACCACCCCTGCCTCTATGGTTGTCTTGCGTTCCCCAGTGAGTCCGTGTGTTGCATCTCGACGGAGCACCCTGGCGAGCACACATTCAGCTTTGCTGTTAGTTTTGGTGCGTGTGCTTCACTTAACTTTTTGTTTTCATTTTTTTCATCCCTTTTCCTTTCCTTCCCTGCTGCCGTGAGATAAATACAAAGAGGGCTAAAACGCAGTTGGTTCTGCGCCGCCAATAGCGACCGCGGATAGAATAGTGTGTCGGTACGGAGCACGGGTGTCACAATTAAAAGTGCAGACGCCAGTGCAGACACCTGCAGACAAGTGCATACACCAGTACAGGCACCAGTGCAGACACCAGCGCACTTGTTCTCCGTTTGTTGGCCGTGCCCCTCTGGGTTGCCATCGACAGGGACAAAAGCGCCTTTGCCTCTTTCCCCTTCTTTTCCCTCTTGGCACAAAGCGAAACTCCCGCTTCTTGTTTTCTCATCACTTTTTTCACTCCATCAGAAGACAAATAATCATTTTCTCTCTTTTGCCTCCGCCCTGGCTCCTTTTCATTTTTTTTCTCTTTGTCCCGTCCGAGGTCCAACAGTCAAGTCACCATCCCCTATATCCGAGAACAGGAGGGCATTGCAAAGTAGATTGGAGTGGCCAGCTTAGACGTGGCCTGGAAGAAGAAGATCAGAGAAAGACTCGGTACATATACACAGCTCCCTCTTGCCCTCTCTCGATCTGTGTTTGTCTTGCAATCTCTCATTCTGACGTCCTTGTTGCAACGCACAACACATGGTCAAGGACCGAGGCCACTTTCTGGACAGCATCTTTTCTCCCCGAGGTACGCCGACGAGAACCTCGAATCACAAAGAACCACGACAATACACGACGATACACGGCAATACCCGGCAACAGCAGCGCCATGAACAGCATCCCGTACGATACCGGCCTCCGTGATGGAGGGCGTGCCGCCGATGCTCAACGGCATGCCGGTGCCAGTCGGTGCCCAAGCCGGCGAACTCGGCACGCTCAGCAACACGGGCACCCTCGGCGCAGCATCACCTGCAGAACCAGCCGATGCGCCCCAGCCCCAGCAGCATCCGGCAACACAAGCTCCTCAGATGCAGGGCGCACCCGGCAGAGTCCCTCCAAGCATCGCAGCTTCAGGCGCAGCAGATTGCAAGCACCGTCTCTTTCGCCACCGTCGTTCCAGACGCCGGCCAGCAGCAACACCAGCAGCAACAGCAACAGCTTCCACCAACAACCGACCGCAGCCGGGCATGTCTCGGCAGCCAGCACAGTCAACACCGACGCAGTCGTGTTCGACGACGCAATCATCAACAGATCCCCACTCAACCGGACTCCATCAACGGGTCGACCACGATCCATCACAAGCCTAACGAGATATCGCCAGTGACGCCACTCCGGACAACCGCTCGCCCGCCGGCCAGCAGCGCTATTACAGCCGTGCCTACGGCCTGCCTAGGATGCTGTCACGTTTTTTGTTTTCTTTCTCTTTTCTTTCTTTTCTTCTTCCCTTTTGTTGTGGCATGAATCCTTGACATACCTTCCCATACCGCAGCAAGCACTTGAAGTGCGACGGGCAGGTCCCCTGCTCCCGCGCAGGCAGTCTGAGATGCGGAGTGCATCTACATTGCCTCGCGCCGAGGCTACAAGGAACCCGCCGGAAACCGAACAAGCGCTGCGGTCGTCTTCGCCTCCGCCCTCGTCGGGGTGCCCCAGACAGCTGCCCAATGCTGCTCGGCGCCGTCCCCGCACACGACGCGCCTCACATGTCGTCGGATCTGACGACCGTTTCGAGCGGCATATGTTCCATCTAACCATTAACCGCCACACGACGGGGTCGGGCCTGTCACCACAGGCTACACCAGCAGCCAGCGCCTATCAGCACGCTCCATGCCGGCGCAGTCACCTTTTCTGGCGCACCCATCAGCAGCAGCTGGACGCCGGCCGCGCCAATGTCGCAGATGCAGCTCTACAGAACCCCCCTCGCGGCCAATAGCCACAACAACATGACCATGGCAGCGACCATGCCCCCTGTCGTGAGCATTGCTGACCGCTGTTTCGACGCGTTCTACCACTTCTTCTTCAGTGGCCACCCCTTTGTGCTGCCCAGAGACATATCCTGTCGCTGGCAGGACACAGCACTTCGAACATTGGCACCTGCTCGCGGCAATGCGCTACATTGGCTCGCTCTACATCGATGTGGGCCCGGCGCGTGCCATGTTCTTTGACGAGCCATCCGCGCTGGCGTACCTGCGACCCACTGCCCACAAGACGGCCTCTCCTATGTGCAAACAGACACTCGTCATGACTGATTGTCGTCTGGACGCAGCTGTGAGCAAGAACGGCCCGCCAACTGCTGGCCGATGTCGAGCGCATTTGCAGTTGACATTGGCCTCCACCAGCGCGATTATGCGGCCGCAAACGGACGGGGAACCCATATCGAAGAGAGCTGGTCTCGTCGGACCTGGTGGACTTCAGTGTATTGTTGTTGACGGCATGGTTGACTGGTGTCCATCTGGTGACCAAACTTCTTCCTCTTGACATCCGCGCAGACGTTGCCCTGCCGTGCGAGGAGTCCCAGTACCTGGCGGGCAACATACCGTCTCCGGCGTACATTGAGGACCTCGAGGACCAGGTCTTTACCGGCGATGACCGCGAATTCTCGTCGTTTGCGTACCGCATCGCGGCGGCACGTATTTCTTCGGCCGCATGATGCGGTGCCCACCCATCCTGTTCCCCAACGACGAGAACCTCGAAAAGATCGAGTCTCTTTTGTCCAACTGGCGGATGCACTGCCCGTGAGCAAGCGCGACGACCTAAACAAGCACTGCCAGCTCGACGAGATGATGTTCCAGGCGCACTTTATCAACCATGCATGCACGATCCTTTTGCACCAGCCGCACTCGCAGCTCGACTCGTCGCCGACGCGGAGCGTGAACTCGTGCGCGCCGCACAGCCACTGCCCAGCGGCGACGCCTTCAACACGCACACGCGGCACACGATCACGGCCGGTGCGAGATCAGCAAGATGGTGACGCAGGCCGTGTCGTTGCTGTCGCACACGCACTTTTTCACGTGCGTCATCACGCTGTCGTCGATTGTGCATCTGAGCAAGTGGGCGCTGTACTATATCCAGGACGAGGAGGACCTGCGGCAGCAGATCCGGCTCAACATTGGCGCGCTCAACCGGTTGAGCGAGGTGTGGAAGCGGCCAACACGGCCAGCGGCCAGGTCAAGGGCGTGGCGCAGGAGATCTACCGGGCGAAGAAGGCGCAGCAGATCAACCCGGCGTTCTGGGTCGGCTTCACGCAGGACGAGATGATCAGCAGCCTCAGCACTGACGAAGGCATCATGAGCGAGTTTGAGAGCATTACTGCCGGTGGCGACGCAGTAAAGGGGCAGTGGGGTGGCATCGTGTGGGCGAGGTGACGAGAGGACGAGGTGATGAGGTCGTGGTGCGTGACAATATCGGCCGTCTGAGTTTTCATTTCCTGCATGCCGTTTATTCTCTGCTGTATTTTTTTGGGGGGGGGGGGGTTGTCAGGGAGTTGTCTCTTTTCTCTTTCTCGGTTGCCTGTGTCGAGATCCGTCATCGATCAGGTTTGTTTTGTTCAACTTTTTGTTGGACTGTTGGGCTGTTGGACTGTTGTTGGATGTTTCATTTTTGCTTCTATTGCTTGCGTACATCGTCTCGGGATAGGGCGCTGCTCGACCGCCCTCGTGGCGTAATGGGCCTTTCTTTTCCTCTCGCTCGATATCTGTTTTGCTGGCTCATCGTCTGCCATAGAACCACAATGGGAAAATGCGTTATTGTCGTTTATCATCTCTCTCGTCTCGCACTCCACTTGAACACAAACTACAATGCCCAAAGAGGCGGGCATCGCAGCCTTTTATAGTCTCTTTCATCCCGACATGACCCAATCTTCGACCTGCGGCCTGTATATTGCCATTCGCAGTCCTTAGCCGGGGCTTCCTGTAGGTGGAGAAGCGAGGGCAAGCTCTTTGGGCAGTGACAGGGAGATGAAGGGAAAAGAAAAAGGAAAAGGCTTAAAACCGTTGTTTACGTTCGCCGACCACAGTCAAAAAAAGCCTGCATTAGCTTTGCTGTATGCATTCCCCAAGAGACTATTGACTGTTCGGCTCCAGTCTAGCTTTATATGTTCAAGCAGCTGGACAGATTACCGTACATGTAGATAAACCCTAGACTCTCACAGAATCACACTCTACGTCGGCGACCACGAGGGAAAGAAACGCAATTTGTTTTGCTTCCGTTTCTCTTTCTTTTTCTTTCCCCTTTGTCCGGCCACATTGTCGGCTGTTGATCTTGGGACGCGCGGCATTATTTTCATCATCCGCCGGTGACCAACAGTGCATATGTGGTCCACTTGATCCTCGAACCCCAGACACATTGGACACATTGGACACTTTGGACGGCGAACGGGTCACCGGGGAATCCTGCCGTATAACCCAGTGACATTGATATATGAATTAATACATACGTCGCTAAGGTGAACAAACCGGACGGCATCATGGTAATTACTCGGGTCTGCTTTGTAATACTGCAATGTATTTCTCTGATAAAGATGGCCTCGTTCTAATTTATCGCAACCTAATTGATATTTGTTTCCATTTCTCTTCCTATTTGTTCTTCCTCCCCTACGCAAACACCTTGTACTTGTTCAGGAAGCCGTCAATGGCCTCGGCGGCCACCGGCTCGTTTGTCTCCAGCGCAAAGTGCCCGGCATCCAGCCACTGCAGCTCGAAGCCGCTGCACGTCCCGTGCGTACGCCTCAAGGCACCAGCGCAATGAAGCACGGGTCGTGCTTGCCCCAGAGCGCCAGCACGGGCGTGTCCGACGACCGCAGCCACGCCTGGATCTGCGATACCAGCGCCACGTTGGTCTAGGTAGTCGATAGAACAGGTCCAGCTGGTGTCCTTGATTGCCCGGGCGCTCCAGCAGCGCCTGGTCCAGGTGGTATGTCTCGGGCGGGACGTCGCGTCCCCGTGCGGCATGCCCTCGACGTACTGGAAAGCGCGTAAAGGCAGACTGAGGGCAGCCTCACGTATGGCGTTGCGCGTGGCCGGTCGGCCGTGCTCGTCGGCCCGGACTGCCAGTACGCTTTGATGGGAGCCCAGAACTCGCGCCAAGGCCCTCAACAATAGGCATTGCCGTTCTTGCGTGATGATGCGCCAATGGGCTTCTTGTCGGGGCTCGCGACCAGCTGGTCCAGCGCGAACCGGAATGTTGTCGGGCGCCGTAGTCAAAGATGTTACACGGCAATCTGGCGGTCGTCGGCCGTCAGCTGCAGCGCCTCGACAAACGCGCCAAAGGTCGTGGCCAGGCCGGCAAACGTGTAGGCGTAGTTGCGCTCGGCCGGCACGTCCGGTGAAGCCAAAGGCGGGCAGGTCGGGGGCCACGACGCGGTAGCCGCGCTGGGCAAAGCAGCGGGATGAGGTTGCGGAACATGAAACGACGATGCCGGGAAGCCGTGCAGCAGCACAACTGTGGGGGCGTCCTTGCCGGCCGCTACGCCGGCGCTGGGGTCCGCAGTCACGCTGGCCGGGAGGGCGTAGCGGTAAAAGACCTTGACGCCGTCGCCTCGACGACGCCTGGTGTGTGGCAGGGGCAGACATTGTGTTATTGGGCGGTCGGCAGGCGAGGATGTTTTAGTGAACGAGAGCGAGGATGTTGTAGTGAACAAGAGCGAGTATGAGAGGAGTTGGTGGTGAATCTGGAGAGAACATATCTGTCTTGTCGAGAAGCATTCACGGCCTTGATATATATATATTTCTCTCTCTCTCTCTCTCTCTCTCTCTCTTGGAGCCTCGCCCAGAGCTGGCCACTGTCGTGTCGTCATCGTGTTCGCGTCGCCCGTCCCGCCCCTCATGTAACCGACAACAGAACCGCGCTGCTCGCTGTATGTTTCCCTTTCGGTAGAGCAGGCGGAGAGATTCGGAGTGCGGCAGATGCCAGAGGCGTGGAATGAACTGAAAAAGCGAGGTGGTATGAATTAGTAAGGTCCAGTGAATCGGACAGGTTTCGGCGAGGAAGGTGCCAGCAAACTTCGTTGTAATTCGTTTCTTCTTTGCTCTTGGCCAGCCCGCTCGACCAAAACTTCCTAATTAGGCAAGGCCTGGGAGCTTGGAGGTGTGCCGCGCCGTAATCACAAGTTACAGTGCCTAAACGCTTACTAAAAGGGCTTACGGAAGACAAGCGACGAGCATACGAGCAGAGATCACAAAACAAAACCAAACATGGAAAAACCGGGCAGACGCTGTTCCAGTAGGGCCGGACTCATAATCACCCACGTCGGACAGATAGGCAGATCCGATCACGTCGGCGTCAACGCTGAATTGAAGGCGGTATTTGCGTTTTGGCATTTGCTATCTTACATTATATATGTACATCTTTTGTGTGGCTGGACGGCCTCCTGACAGCAGAAGAGCCAGACCGCAAAGCAACCTGTAGCTGCGGGCCGTTGTGGCCGTGGCCGTGTCCGTTCCCTGGTCCTCCGTAGACCGCGCTGGTCCGTCTTCTGCCGTTGTCCGTCCATGGTCGATGTCTATGCATTTGATCATTTCTTTTCGTTTCCTTGTTTTCCTTTCTTTTCCTTTCCTTTTCCTTCTGCCTTCTGGCTCCCGTTCCTTGCTTCAGTTCATAACCCGCAGTCTCCCTATGATCCGTGCACAGCACTAGACCGCCAACCTTCTTGTCCAGCGCCTCGCGCACCTCGAGAATGCCGCGGTCCGTGCTCACAAACAGACACTCGCCCATTGCCAGGCCCTTGACCGAGCCTGCCGGGAAACCCCCGCGCTACTTTCTCCAGGTCGCTCTAGTGGCAGCGTCACGAGCCGTGACGGCTTCGAATACAGCTTGAGCTTGCTCAACGCACCGGCTCGTTGTTCCAGTACTTGAGCCCCAGCCACCAGCCGCCGCGTCGCCACGTTGGCCGACGTCACCTGCTCCCGAGTGTGGCCGTCAGAATGGCGTTGGTGTCTGGCGGTGTGGGCCCGCGCGCGTAACCGATGAGATGAAGCCGGCGCGGTGCAGCGCGAGCGCGAGCCGCAGGTTTGTACTTGTTGTTTGCAATCGACGTCAGGCCAAGGCGGGCTTTGGACGCGTTCTGCAGGTGGGAGCATGGTGTATGCAATGTGTTGGATGCCCATTGTGGCGGCGTATGGGAAGAAGATCGAGAGGAGAAGAGGGGCCAGTGAGGTCAGGCTGTCGTCGTCGCTGTCGTCGACGGGTCGGAGGATCCAAAAGATCACGGGACAGTCGGGAAAAACAGACAAAAACAGACGTCTCAATGCGCCCTGGAAGGGTTGGCCAGAGTGCGTTCCGAAAAGGTAGACAGAGCGTCGAAAAGGAAGTCGCCGCAAGCAATGCAAGGGGCAGAGTGCACGTCGAGAAAGGTGATCAGAGCGATCGGAAAAGGAGTCGCAGCAATAGCAACGGGGGGGCCGCGTCGTTCGTGGGGGCCTCTCGATCGTCGGGGGCCTCGGGAATCAAAGGGATCCGAGAATTTTCGAACTTTTGTGGCCTTCTGCAATTTTTTTGATCTGTCGACAGCCAATGCAGGCAAGCTTCTATACGGTGCTGTGATTGGTCAGGTATGAGACGCTTTTGACCCACTTATCAGCTCCACAGCCTGCCCGTTGCGATCGTCCAGGCACATCCACGAAACAAAGCGTACTGAGAAGACGATTGGAGGTGGGAGTTTTCAGTAATGGGCCCTTTTCCTTTGACAATATCCAATACTGTCTGCATTCAAGTAAAAGCGATAAACGTCATCGTATAATGATAGCGGATAATGTCGGCTTTCCTCTACCACCCACAGGCCTCTGTCATTCGCTCCTTCCTCGGGTGAACAAAACTCCTTAAACTCCTTTAGTTACTCCGTACGAGTATTTCTTTGTCACATCAACATCCTGCGAGGGAAAGGAAGCAGCTCGGTTCCTCGGCGGGATCGCACTGTCCCCAATCGCATCTGCCCTCTTCGCCAGGACGCTTTTCGGTGCTTTCCAACCCGCGCAACAGTGATCCGGCCCCACTACGCATGAGCACCGCACGCCATTGGCCCGGTCCCGTGTCGTGTAAGCGCCGACTTACCCTTTCAGGACAGGACTGCCTAGGGCACACCTAGCAAATTCACATCCCATCACCGCGTCAAAGGCGTGTGGAAGAGGACGAGTTGGCTGTGCATTGAGGAAAGAGAGGCGTTAGTACGATCGGCGGATAGCGTAGCGGCAGGCCCTCACAACAGGCCCGGCAAGTGCGACAGCTTCTCTCTTTTTTTTTCTCACGTTCCGTCCCCTTGAGAGCTCTTTTTCTGCCAGACGTGTGGTCGGCTGTTTTTGTATCAAGCAAGCACGGCATGCAGATGCAGGGCGTTTCCTGTGGCCAGCACAAAGGTTAGTGGGACAAATTATAGAGAAAAGGGGGAAATTAGCGTGGATTGTCCCTTGCATATTCACACATATTTTCTTCAATCTTCTTTTCACTCTTCATTTTTCTCTCTTCCCTCTCTCTCTCTGTTCTCTCTCTCTTTCTCTTCGGTTTTTAGCTTCCATCCCGCCTCCCACACCTCTCCCAGCATTTTACACATCCAATTGCGACAATGCGACGAGGCCTGAAGAAAACGTCGCGACTCTGTAAGTTTGCTGTCTCTACCATCTTTCTTTTCTCTCTGCCCTTTTTTTCCCTTTTCCCTTTTCCCCAACCAGCTTCGGGACATCCACTACTTTTACGCCCCGAGACCGACAAACCGCCTCACCACCCTTCAACAAGGGGTCTTTCGTCACCTCTTTAAAAACCCCCCCGAGGGGCGCGGCGCATTAGACGCCAAACCCCCCCGGGACCCAGCACCAGGGGGCCTTTTGACGGCCCCCCTCGACCACACCCCGTGACCCACTCGTACAAGCACAGCTGCATGGCTCGCTGTCGTTCATCCCGCCCCCCCGACCAAGACGATGGATCTGCCCCCCTACACCCTTCCAACCAGAAAATTTACCACCCCCCACCCCC
>JADMNF010000228.1:0-49366 GCA_016097085.2 Sporothrix curviconia
CTCAAACTCTTTCCCGTTGTCTTACTGGAGCATAGCATCAAACAGGCTCTCACGCCAGCACCTCCTCGATCTTGTGGATCCAGCGCGTGGTCTCGCGGTCGATCGCCTCGTCGCTGTCCTCCTGCAGCTCGCTGATCAGAGGCAGCATATCGGGCACATCGCCAGCACTCCTCGCCGACCTCCTCAGCCAGTGCTTGCTGGCACTGCCACCAGGGCCAGGCGCTCGGCCGTGTTGGTCGAGTGCTGCAGGCGCTTCAGCAGCAGGCCGTTGAGTTCCTTCTGGTGGTCGGCCGCGTTCGCCGCTTTGGCCAGCTCGACCACCGCCGGTACCAGAAACTCGACGGCAAGGCCACCAGCGCCGTTGTTATGAGGTCCTTGGCTTTGGCAAAAAACTGCTCGACCAGCGCGGGCGCCCACCGCCGCAAAGTGCGTCGGCACCTGCCAGAAACCGCCGCCGCTGCTGCTGTGACCGTTGGCGCCACGGCCAGCTGCCGCGCGTTGCCGCTGTTGGCCTCGTCGTACTCAAAGGCAACCGTCAGGTCTGCAGGATGCGCGACCAACAGAGCGCGGTCCTCAAGGTTGGTGCCGATGCGAGCCGCCCGCAGCGCCACGGCGGCGCCGTCCACCATGTAGGCGGCATACGATGTGACAGCCGACTTGAGGCGGTCAAAGAAGAGGTGCAGGAAACCGTAGACGCTCTGCTGGCGCAGGCAGCGGCCCAGAACATCGAGCTGCGGCAGGCCATTATCGCACCACTGCATGAGACTCGCAAACATGGGCGGAAGGCGCTGTCGTTGAGCTTAAAGACCATGTGCAGAGCAGCCGTGTTGACGCGGCCTCGATTCGCAGGCGCTTCTCGCTGCAGGGATGCCTTGCCGGAAGCCTTGGCCGACGCTGCGGGCACAATTTTGGGCCGCTAACCCGCAACTCGCGGCGAAGGTCAAAGGCATTCTTGGAGGAATGGCCGACAGAACCGGCAGGTTCTTGACAATGGTTCGACTTGCCGTGCTTTTGTCCCGATAACGGCAGTGAGGACCCGGACGAACTCGAGAGTGGCCTATGTGTTGTTAGTACAATGTGAGTGATGGTGACAAGAAGAAAAAGCAAAAAAGTAAAAAGCAAAAAGCAAAAAGCAAAAAGCAAAAACGGCACGTACCGATTGGCCAGTCCGGACAGCGGTAGACCAATTGCGGCCAAGGACATCCAGCATGACCTTGGCATCGATCTGCTTCGCAAGTAAGCAGCAGGCAGGTCAGACGGCTCGTGTTGGCATCGCTATCGTTGTCATCCTCAAGGCCAGCCTCTGCCGATGCGAACGAGGTCACAACAAGGCGTCGAGGTTGGCGTTGGTCATCATGAAAGGCAGGTGCTGGGCCATGGCCACCATAAGGGCGTAGACAGCGTTATGCAGCGCAACCTTGTTGGCATCCGTGGCCTTGCCCTCCAAGCTCTCCTGCAGGTAGTTAAGCGCACGCGGGATGGCGGTGGGCAGGATAGGCACAATGGCGTCGTGCAGGACATCCACAAGCGACGCCAGGCACAGCAGGGCCATGACACGCAGGCGTGGGTCTTCCTGGCCCAGGCAAGCATCGCCAGCAATGGCGGCAGCTGCAGCCGTGACAGCTCGAGATCGCGCGAACCGTACTTCTCGGCAATCTTGTCTACGCAGGTGACAGCAGTGTGCTTGTAGGCAATGTCGCTCGAGTCGCGGATGACGGCGGTCAGCTGCGGCAGGAAGGCCAGTAGGGCCACGCGCGACTGGGACGCTGGCAACGCGCTCCTCGTCGACACGCACCTCGAGGGCACGCAGCACCTTTTGGCGCACGCCCATGTTGGGGCGGTCAGCTGCGGCAGGACCTCGACAGCCTTTATGAACTCGCCGATGGACTGCAGGTTAAGTAGCTGGGCCAGGGCATCGCCGACGCGGTTATGCAGCAACTGCTTCTTGTTAGCGCTGCCGTGCGCCTTGACCGTGTCGGCCAGCGTCAGGATGTTCCTCGAGCAGCTGGATGTACAGCTCGCGTATCTTGGCCGACTCCATGTCGTCGTCAGCTTCCTCCAGGTGCGAGCTCCTTGAGGCGGCGGTTGGACAGCAGCTGGGGCAACAGCGTTCAGCTCCTTGAGCGCCGACTTCTGCAGGTCACCTCGCCGTCATCATCTCTCTTGCCCAGGAGCGTGGCAGACAGCGTGGGCTTGGGCCTGAAGAATGTCGCTTGTCAGCGAGACGAACTTGATTAGCGACTGCAGCTGGGTCTCGACGGAGAACGAGCCAATGAGCTCGGTCAAGAAATCGCACGTGCTGTCAGCAGTACCGTAGCGGTCGGCGAACATGGCGACAATAGCAAAACAAGAAGTCGTCGGGGCCAAGGTTCTCAATGAGCGAGATAAACAGATCGTGCTTGCGGTGCGAGGGGATGTGCTCGTAGGCAATCACGAAGCTGGACAGCAGAATCGGATGCGCTGGCCACAATGTTGCGCTTGCCCTTCTTGAAAGGTGTCAATGAGCGGCGGCGATGACCTCCTTGATGGTCTGGTTCACGACGTGAGCCGAATAGTCGTCGCTCTGGCGCAGGACGGACGTACCCATAAGCGTGAAGATGGGCATCACGCTGTGCAGGACAACATCAGGCGCCGTCTTGGCCAGGCTGGCCACCAAGAGCAGGGCCGTGTTCTGGACAGCAGGGCTCGATGACTTGTGAATGCAGTTGACAAGCACATCGCCGTGGCCAACCGTTGTGGTCAATCTTGAGGTTCTTGTTGTTCTGGTAGGCGGGCATCATGGCGAGCAGGCAGCTGAGAACGACGTTTCTGCAGGTAGCCAAGCTCGGAGCCAACGTACGAGCGCAGGATCTGCAGGTCCGATAGGACGACAAAGAGGTTGGGCAGCACTCAGGGTGCTCCGCGGGCTTCGAGCCCTGGACCAGCTGGAGGATAAAGGTAGCACGGTTGACCAGCAGGCGCAGCTCGCTGTTGGCCTGGATACGCTGGCCAACGGTTGTGCTCAGACGAGCTTGTCTCCGTCTCTTGTTCGGAGGGCGCATCGGTCGCCATCTTGGCGCTCTGCTGCAGCGACTCGAGGAAGCGAGCAAGGATCGGCGTGCTCAGCTCGACATTAAACAGCAGATCGGTGGCCTCTTCGGCAGCAACGTCCACGCCATCGGGCGAAGCAGTGGCCGAGGGCGTCTTTTGCACCTGGTCCAGCATGAACTGCGCATGACGTTGCGGAAGTCCTCCTTTATGACTGGCACATCTTGCGGATTCTCTTGAAGACGCAGCTCAGCAGGTTGGGCCGAGTGTGGCTCTGGGGTTCTGGATGATGCCGAACAGGGTCTCCAGTGCCGACGTGTCGTTGGGAATAAACAACATCCACGCTGCGCACATCGACAACGGCCTCGTCCACCGCCTCCTTGGCAACGAGGGCCTCGGCCTCTTCGGCAGTGAGGGCGGCCCAGCTGTTGAGCACCGGGAGGAGCAGCTGCGTGCGGCTAGTGCCGGAAACGCCGCGCACCTCATTGAGCGCCTTGAGGCAAACGGACCTTGATGCTGAGCAGGGGCGTGTGCACAGTGTGGCTAGCAAGGAACTGCAGAATCGACAGACGGACGCTATGCGACAGCCGGAGGTGCTCGCCACCACTCGTTGCGCGTCGGCTTTACTTGACTTATCCAGGATGTCAGCAAGGACGGCCGAGACGTGGTCCTCGTGCAGGACAGCCTCGGAGGAGGAGCCAATCAGAACGTCCAAGAGGTTGGCTCTTGCATCAAACGTCAGCCACGACAGATCGGCCTGCTCCGCGTAGAAGTCGGTGGCACCCAACGGTTCTTGCCCGCAGTGCTCTTGGTCTCCTTCACGGGCGACACCTTCTTCACCTCGGCGAGGAGGCCAGCAGCGGCACGTCGGACCTTCTTAGCCGGATCGCTCAGAGCAGCAATGACGTATGGCAGGATCGCCTGGAAGTCGACACCGAAGGCAGTCATCCAGGTTCAACCGGGCAGCAGCCATGTCGAGAGCGGCACGCGGGCCAGGGTCGGGTACGGCCAGACAGATGCGGATGCAAAAGGGTAAAATAAAAGTGGTCAGACACAGCATCGGCACGGCCAAGCAGAGGAGCGGCGTCTAGCTTCTTGAGCTCCGCCTTGTCGTAGATGCTGTTGCCAGGAACAGCTGGCAGAACTGGTCAAAGATAGCGTCCGCGTCCCGGGTAAGGAGGCAGGACGACGGCCGTGGCAAAGCAGACAGACGCTCGACGGTTGCGTCCAGGTCCTGCTTCGTGATCTTGGTGTTCGTATCGTCCGCGGCAATCGGCCATGGCCGCGTCGCCGTCGTTGGCGGCAGCCGAGTCGAGCAGCAGCTTAGGCCGGATCGTGGCGTCCAGCTTCAGCTCAGCTCCTCAATGTCAAACTCTTCCTCCTCGAGAACCTTGCGGATAACCAGGCCGCCGGCGTTCTCGGGTGCCTGAGACAGAACAATGAGAGTCGTGCCCAGCTCCTTCCGGACACTGCCGTCGGGATCCAGCTCATCGTTGATGCCGTGCGCAGCCAGGAGCAGCGACTTGAAGGCAACAACGAGCTGCTTGTCCTGTAGGATGCCTCCAAGGAGAATGGACTTGATAATGGGCAGGCCTGCGCACGGCAGCCTTTTTGGCCAGGCGGTCGGTCAGGGCAAGGACCAGGCCGTTGGCAAGCTTGTCAATGCGCCGCTGCTTTCCTATCTCAACAAGCAGCAACGGCAAGTCCTGCACCTTGAGCACGGCCTTGGCAACCTTCCGTGACAGCTGCTTGGCCGACCGCTGCTGGGCGAGAATGGACAGGCAGACCAGGCCCGGCTTGGCGGTCTCCGAGGTCCAGCCCAGGACCAGCTGCTCCATGAATGCCGAGATGGCCAGGTCGGTCAGGTGTGCCTTGGACACAAACGGACACGCGCCATGTAGGCAGCAATCTGGGCACCGGGTGCACTGCGGATCATGAGCGCATCGCTCAGGACCGGGCCAATCTTCTGGACGACCGCCTGGTCGTTGTCGGCCTGGACGCTTCTCCGGCCAGACTTGAGGTTGTCCAGCATGCCGTTGATGGACTCCGGTCAAGACGCCACCCCAAGAAAGTAATGAGGCCGGGGTAGTCCTGCTGCGCGTGGCAGGCGTCGAGAGTGTAGGTGGACAGGGTGGTGAGGAAGTCAAAGTGCTGCGTGGCGTGCTGCACAATGGCGGCGCGGGCGGTGCCGTCAGCGAGCGGATGTAGGGGCTCAGGAAGCGGTACTCGTACGGCAGGTTTGCGGGCAGGATGGACATGAGCGTCACAAATGCAGGAATGGAGTGGTACGGGAGGAAGGTCGTGATGACGGCCGTCGTGTTGAACTCGTGGATGCTGCACATTGGTTAGCAAGGGGGACAAGCACAGGGCTTTCACCAAAGAAACGCGCAAGAGACGTACCGGAATCTCCGAATCAGCCACTCAATCGACTTGATGGCCGGCAGCAGCCGCAGCTTGCTGCCGCTGAGCCGCAGAAACGACTCGATCTTGCGGTCGAGTTCCTTGTTCTCGGCTTCGTCCAATTGTGCGGTCCTCGTCCTGGCTCAGCTCGCTGAAGAGCGTGTTGCCAAAGGGCACGAAGCGCTCGTCCAGCTGGCACAAGCTCGTCGAAGCCATCGCGGCAGATCACGTAGATAGACTGGAAGCTCTGGGCGGCAGCCACGCGCGCTCGAACAGCAGCGACTTGGAATGAGCAGCCTTCTGTGCCTTGACGTCGAGGGAGATCTTGGACTTGACGGCGATCTGCGCCAACTGCGCCGCGAGAGACGACGTCATGTTGGCGGCCAGTCCTCTCGGGTGCGAGACGGTGTTCCGCGGGTACGTAGGGGACGATAGGGTGGCGTGTCGTGGGGGGTGAGGTGGTGGTAGGGCGGCTCGAGATGCGGCGTCGTCGTCTCGCAGACGGTCGTTCTTGGGAAGAGGAATTGAGGAGGTCGCTCTTTCCTGCCGCGATTTTTTCTGAGCCAAAAGTTTTCTTCCTTCTCCTTGGGGCCCATAAACTTTTTTTGCGGGACTCCGATAAGCAGCTTGAGCCAATCATGTGTGCTAGATAGCGTCAGACCCACTTGCCGTTTTCTTTGCAATCCATCTAACAGTCTATTTAGACAAACAATGATGCCTCTCATCTGAACCAGACTGCGTATTGCAATTGCCGTCTACATCTTGTGGGTTCACGACTTTCAGTTTTGAATTTTGGATTTCGCAATACGGGTCTATAGAAAGGGCCGATCGAACACAGCTCCTTTTGTAGCTTCACTTGTGATTTGCAGGACCACGGACCACTTCTTGGTGCAGACAACAGGTAAAATTCCCTTCCTGCTCGACTCAGCTTGGGAAGCCCTGGCTATAAAAGTAGTAGACATTCTATATTTTCTAAGGAAAACAGCCCTGAAGAGAAAGGCTGCGCCCAGAGCGAATACATATCGTACCTCGACTTCGACAAGTTCGACAGCACTCTGCTAAAAGCACTAAAGGCGGTGAGGGCTCAAAGGCTAGGTGAGTATGGCGCTAGTCCCGATTTGCTCATTCGACTTTTCTGCCGGCCTTTGCAGCCAAATTTTCAGACAGTCCGCTATTTTTTGAAGAGAAAATCAACGCTCCGACAATCTGGCACGCAGAGTACAGAAAGCAGCATTTTGACTCCCTTTCTTCTCAACCAACCCCGCCAATTTTCTGCGCTTTTCTAGCAGCATTCGCAGATATGAACTCACGGGCAATCCAAGCGGCGGAGGGTCAGCCCGTCCCGCGCAGGTGGAGACGATGCGGCTCCGAACGGCATCGACAAGTCCTACATGAAGAACGCGGCAAGCTGGAGTCTGGAGGAGAACTATGCCGAGCGATCGCGGAAGCGGAGCAAGAAGGCAGCCAAGGCGAAAAAGTCAGCGACCGGCTCCCCATCCGGACGGCCGACGGTTGTGATGCGGCCCTCGGCGAATGTCGCCGTGGAGGACGATCCGGCCAGCGACGCTGAAAACGACGACGATCCGTTTGGCGACAACAGCGACGACGACAAGAAGGTGGCTGCTGCCAAGGACAATGCCAAGAACGATGGCTTAGGCGCCCGCAAGGCTGCCGCGCGGATACAGGCGCAGAACGCACAGCTGCCGGAGCGGCAGCAAATACAGAATGCCAAGGAGGAGCTGGCCAAGATTGCCCTCAAGCTCAACGAGAACCCGGAGGAGAACGGCGGTTCCTTCAAGCTGCTGGCCCAGGTCTCGCAGCAGTACACGTCGATTACGGTGCAAAAGATGTGCCTGGCAACACAGCTGACCGTCTACAAGGACGTGATCCCCGGCTACCGGATACGCGCGTTTGGCGAGGAGGCACCGACGGGCGAGAGACTGTCCTCGGACGTGCGGCGCATCCGGGCGTACGAGCAGAGCTTGCTGGCTGGCTACCAGGGCTACTTGCGGGAGCTGATGCGTCTGTCCAAGCTGCGGCCGAGCCAGGCGTCCGTCAAAGGTGCCAACAACAGCAAGCAGGCCAAGATGGCAAAGAACACCAACAACCTCGCTGATGCGGCGCTGTCCTGTGCCTGCTCGCTCCTGACCTCTGTTCCGCACTTCAACTTCCGCGAGGAATCTCCTCAAGATCATCGTGGGCAAGCTGAGCATGCGGCGCGTGGATGCGTCGTTTGTCAAGTGCCGCGCGGCACTCGAGACGCTGTTCCGCGAGGACGACGAGGGCCGGCCGTCTATGGAGACTGTCGCGATGCTGTCCAAGATGATGAAGGCCCGCGACTACTGGGTTGACGAGAGCGTGCCCAACACGTTTCTGCACCTGCGCCTACTGTCCGAGTTCTCGGGCAAGGGCTCGCAGGACAAGCGTCGAGCGCACGAGCGAGGGAAGAAGAAGGAAAAGAAGGAGTTCCGGACGAAGCGCCAGCGCAAGATGATGAAGGAGCAAAAGGCACTGGACCGCGACATGGCACAAGCAGATGCACTCGTGGCACATGAGGAGCGCGAGCGCATGCAGTCGGAGACACTCAAGCTGGTGTTTGCGACGTACTTCCGCATCCTGAAACTGCGGACGCCGCACCTGATGGGTGCCATTCTTGAGGGCCTGGCCAAGTATGCGCACCTGATCAACCAGAAACTTCTTTGGCGATCTCCTGGAGGCGCTCAAGGACCTGATCCGGTACAGCGAGGAGGATGCGGCACGCGAGGCCCGGGGCGCGACTGGCGACGAGGACGGAGATGCTGCCGACGACGATGAAGAGGAGTTTGCTGTCGCCCGCAATCCCAGCCGCGAGGCTCTTTTGTGCACCGTGACTGCTTACGCGCTGCTGGCAGGCCAAGATGCACACAACGCCGCCAGCGACCTGCATTCTCGATCTGTCCTTCTTCACGACCAACCTCTTCCGCAGCCTGTACCCTCTCGCCCTGTCACCCGACATCGAGAAGCGCGCCAACTCGCTGCAGCAGCGTCTCGCGGACGCACAGGAGGCGTCTTCGTCCGCCGCCGCCGCCGCCGCTGCGGCTCTGAACCAGAAAAAACGGCGCCAAGGTCAATCTGCAGACGACCACGGTGCTTCTGATCCGGTGCCTGACGGCTGTCCTGCTGCCGCACTACAACATGCGCTCGGTGCCGCCACTGCGTCTCGCTGCATTCACCAAACAGCTCATGTCGGCATCGCTGCACGTCCCAGAAAAGTCCAGCCAGGCACTGCTGGCCTGCTCTACGATGTGGCGCACACGCATAGCAAGAAGATTAGCGCGCTGTGGAACACCGAGGAACGCAAGGGTGACGGCACCTTCAACCCTTTGAGCGATAACAGCCGAGGCCAGCAACCCGTTTGCGGCGACGGTGTGGGAGGGCGAGCTGCTACGGAAACATTACTGCCCCAAGGTGCGCGAGGCATCAAGGCTCTAGAGAAGAATATGACCATCTAGAAAATAGGAGGTTAGGCAGCACTTTTTTTTGCATCTCACAGGATACGGCCAGCACTTGCTTTCTTGTTTAGTCTCATAAAATATCGAGATCTCTCATCGTCAACTTTTCAAGCCAATACATTTCAAGCAGCCATTCATATTATGGCTTAAGTCTTTTTTTATTCCATAAAGACAGTCTCATAAGCATAAATAGCAGGGTCCATTATCTTCCTCAATATCATCGCATATACCGTGAGGAAATCATATCATCTTGATTTCTAAATATGGCGTGGCTATAACTTTTCAAAAAAATATTCCAAAACTCTGATCATGACATTCTGTATCCCAGTAACAACGCCAGTATGGTATGGAGGGCAAGAGTAAAATGCGGACACGGAAACGCAGAGACGAACGCGTAAACATCATTCGGCAGGCCCGTCACCTTTCTCTTGCCCCGTTGTGTCTCCCTTACTGTTCTTGAGAAGCATCATTTGATTTGTTTGTCTTCCTGGCTCTTCTTCTCTTCGATAGCAAGTCTATGCCGTCTGCCACGAGTAATAACATCAGATCCTATGATGAGTGCATACAAGTGCAGCCATGGTTAAGCAGCGGGAGGTTGAGGGCGACAGGCAGAGTACGGCAGCGAATTCACTGAGCGTACGATGACCATCAGTCATGCAAAGAGGTCTTGAGAGTCCTTGTGAAAGAGCTGTGGCAAAACCGTCTAGTGGATGTCTTTGTTTGCATAATTTCACATTGCAGTTTCTTTTTTACCCCAGCTTTGTCCATAAATATGATTCCGATGGAGATCATATTACTTTTTGGGCTTTTTTCATCAGCCATCTATGCCGTACTTTTGAAATGTGGTGTATTTTAAGAATACAAAAGGCTTACTCAATACTCTTATACTCGGACCCTTGAACGGCTTCAATGGCAGGGCCTTCTGACCTCGAGTAGTTCGGGTGTTTGCAGTGGCCAAGTGATCAACTCACCACGAGATATCGCAAAGTTGAGTTTCGCCTCATTCCTACAGACCGAAGCCCGAAGCAGTACCAAATGACAAACAAACCTACCACGAGATTATGCATATTGGCACCGTCGCGCCGTCCTCAGTCGGGCACACTGGTTTACGTCGTTCGCCCAGGACCCTTACTTTTCGCCCATCTTCCATAAGAGCCATAGGACAAGCAAGTTTCAGATTCTGGTGGCGTGGCAGGACGATCATAGCATCCGTGTGTCTTCTTAAGACGGACAGCCGGCTGCACGGGAGTGAGGACAATTACGCCTTGGGAACAAGAACATTTTTTTCAAGCATGGTTATGGGCTGGTAACCATGAGCTCCCTGCATCTTCGATGCTTTCTCCGAGTTCCCTTGCAGATGCTTCTCGGGCTTCATGGGCACCGCATTACTGCTGTCTGTGGTACATTGCCCTGGTCCTTCCCGAGTCTACGTTATATAAAATTCCGTGGCATACGAACTATGGTCAACCATACGAGTAGACAGTGGCAAAGTGAGTAGTCCAAGTTATCTATGACAGGCTTTCATACCATTATGGGCTGGTGTTGCCAGCACCGGACACGATACGTTAAAGCCCAACATCTGAAAGCCAACCTTACCAATGTACATGTACTACTTTGGTTGCCGTTGTGGACAGGCCATGCTCGGTTTGGCTGTGATAGAATCCCACACAACATGGGCCGGACAACCTCCCCTATACGCCAGTATTTCTATCAAAGTGTAGTCCGTAAAGCTCATTTTCGGCACCACAAGTATGGACGTTGATTTATTGTTAGTAGGAGCACAGCGGAACGTTGCCTTCTCGGGATGCAGCCGGCTTTGTCGTGATTTTCTTTTCATGCCTTTTCTGGGAAATAACGGGAGAGAGGCGCCTATGCAAAGAAAAGAAACTCTCAGGGGTAGCGAGCGGAATGCGAAAGCTGGACGGTGATATCTCCGCCACTCGGAGGCAAATAGCAGCATGCAGCACACCAGACACCTACGTACATGGAGACGATATGTTTCCCTCTGCTCGTAATGTATTCTAATCGCCATCCATGCACATCTTTGGCTTCTAGCCTCGTCGGCCTTTTGCTCCCTGACTTCTTTGCCACCCCTTTTCGCTTCTTGGATCCTTCCGTTCGCTCGTTTCACATTTCTTTCGGGCTGTAGTCCTCTTCTGTGATGGGGATCGAGCACAACAGCAATGAGGAGAACCAGCCTGTGACCTTTGGGGGGTTCATTCCTCCTTGCGTGTTCCCTGAGTGCGGTATCGGTATGCATGGAGCTTTTTGAGAACAGGCTATTGTTTTCCCTCTTTTTTTTTCCCCTCTTCCAAGCACACCTGGTGTGTTATCTGACCCTTATTGACCGTTTTGCAGTCTGGATTAGACTTTGCCCCGTGGGCTCGGGTATTTTGTTATAATAGTCCCCTTCCTCGCGGAGTTTTGTTCTACCAATCTTCCCCTTGTCTCCGGGATACCCTCCATGCTTGGATTGGGTTGAAGAAGTGCTATCCCCATGATTGCCGCATTACGGGCCAGCTGGATGAAGCCTGTCTGTGTCTGCCTTTAATACTTTCTTTTTTAGACTTTTGTTTAATGTTTCCATAAAAACTGTCTTGCTTTCGGTCTTTGATGGCCCTTCTAATCCTATTCGGGAAAGCCCTGCCGAGCCAAAACACCCCGAAACCAGAACATTGACCCACGAGAGCTTTTGGCATGGAAGACCAGCTAGAACAGCCCAACAAAACAAAATGGGGGGAGAGGGGATCATTTCCCCGTTAGCACCGAGAATTCTTGCCCCAAAAGAGGGCTTACTAGGATCACCAACGATGGAGGCCCACTCCGACAGCGCATGGAGGATGGCTTTTGCGTCCATTCAAGATGGCACGTCCCCGTTCCATTCCCCTGCATTGCCGCTACAACTCATATGCCATCTTAGTCTTTGCTGTGTATCCGTACTACTCGTAGCTTTATAATAGAGTCTGGAAAAGGACAAAAGGAAATACTACAATATACAATGTCGCAATGGCCTGGCCATGCGATATGCAGGTACGAAGCACAGAGAACCAGAAGACGCCCAATGTGGTCAATTGCAGCATTCTGGGCTCTCAAAATAGTAAAGAAAAGAAGAATACGGACGATATCCTGAAACCACATCAACTCCGTCATAAGATTCTTGGTTCAGGGCCAAAGAGCCAGGGGAAGCAAGAGGGGAGCAGGCCGGTGGTCAGGGCAACATAGCGGCTACGACGTTGGCGGAGAACGGACAGTTTTCTGAAACACGATACAATTACATTTTTAGAACTAAACCAGCGAGAAAATAGAGATGGAGGGGAAATGACGAGAAAAAAGAAAAACAAAGAGGCTGGAGATGATATGGCCAAAAGGAAAAGGGGACCAATCGAGGCTCATAGCCTCAATTCCGTGCTCGTTCGTGATTTTCAAGTATATTGGCTGTGCTGCGGTCCGTGACCAACGGCTCTGGAAACTAATTCGGGGGGAAAATAGATGGGGAAATAGGAAGAGCGGAATCGGAGACCAAAACGTCGCAGTGCTTTTGCAATGACAAAGAAGCGCCTTGATATCAACAACAATCGATCAGCAGCCCTCCTTTGTAGACCCTAAGCATTGACCTTGACTGAGCTCAAAAAATGCAATCCCCCAATGATAGTATATGGTTGCTGTTGTGTAGATGGCCCGGACTTGTCTGGCCTGCCGTCGGGTCTCGCAGCCCGTCGCGAACCGCCTGCTCCTTGCGTGTGGGCCCTTTTCGAGGCCTGCTTGTCAACGAATCGTCGCTATAGGATGGCTTTAAGGATGTTGTCTATTTTTGTTTCTTGCCATGTTTTACACCCATTTTTATGATGCCTGTCGCTTTTAATTCGAAACGCTTTGACGGGTAAGGCTAGGAGAAGTAAGAGAAAGCAGGCCAGCTTCGCCTTCAGTACGCGCCGGTAACGGTGGACGAGCTTGAAGGGATTCGAGCCTGCTATGGGAAAATACACATGCCCATGGAAGGGGTCCTTTCTGGAGGCAAGGTTGAGATACGTTTCCCAGCCGGTGTGCCTCGTGCCGGATGCCGTTGTGCATCGTTCTGGTCGTTGTCCGGGCCCCTGTGCACCTGTAGCGAGGCGACTCAAGTTCAAAACAGTCGCCAGGCCCAATCTATACGAGACGCTGATACTGAAAGGGCTTGAAAGGCTTCACAGCTGTACGACGCACATGTACACGTTCAAGTATCACTAATCCGGGCTATGGCATGTTACACCTTGTTCTAATACCGAGTCAGCCTGATCTCGTATTGCAAAACACAAACCGGTGCCTTTGGGCACGTTGTTCGAGGCCGAAGATTTGTGTTCTAGAAAAGAGGACAAGCAGCAAACAGAAAAAGAGGGGATGTTGCAGAGCGAGCCCAGAAAGAGTAAAACGGCCCAGGAAAAAGAGGCACCGTGCTCACTCTCAGACGGCCGGCGTGGGAATAGCTAAAGAGACAGGGGAAAGAGAATGACCAACGGTTTCCACTCCTCCCTCGTGTCTTCTTCGCTCATCACGGAAACGTAAAGTACAAAATAAAGTCATCAGAAAACAGTGCAGAAGCTGGTCTTGTTTTTCGGCGCTACGTTTCATGTTGTCGACATGGGGAGAGTGCCAGGCCCAAGCTTCTTCGTATCACGGCTTTCCGACATTCCTCTGTTACTACTCGCAGTTATGGCGGCATTGCCTTGCCGGAGCATTCGGTGTTTTTGTCGGTACTGAGCTTCTTTGGGTCTAGAAAGGATGTTCGGTGTGAGCGCAATTACAGGGAACGACGGAAAGGTGCAAGCAAAGCCAAGCGATGCAGAAGAAGTGACGAGAGGATGGTGATGAAGGATAGGTGACGAGTGCCATGCTACAAGGATAGGAGGACGAGCGTTGCGCCAGCCGACTTTGCATGGATTGCTCCAATCACCAAAAAATGAACGAATGCGCTTCTGGCTTCCAGCAGCGGTCATGGGCAAAAAGAAAGCCCACACAGACTCCATGTTGTTTTTAACAGGGTAAAAAAAAGTAAAGATTTGTAAAAAGCCTTACTGGCGATCTCGTTTGTGAACCCACATCGCTCAGTTCTAGAGCTGCGTGGCTTCGATCTTGACAGCAAAAATCCACATTTCTGGCCGCAGGAAGACATCTCCAAATGAAGCATTTGTCCCCTCAAGGTTCAGTTCAAGTCGTGGAGAATCGTGGATCTCTTGCCATTTTGGCGTTTTCTTGCCGTTCTTCCTCGCTCTTTCCTTTGTCTCGGTTACCCGTACCTGGCACTAACGGTGCCGCTTCCACGCTAAATTCAGGTACACCAATCAGCGATGGCGCCTGTCAACGGAGGGCCGTGGCGATCGAGGGACGAGAGGGAGAGCGAAAATTGGCATGAACGAGGCAAGGGACAGCCAATTCAGAAGCGGCATCGTGGAAGGAAGGCGCACATCAATTTGACCCAACTAGGAAAGTGAGCGAAGAAATAAAACATCGAAAACATTAGAAGAAACATTAAAGTGAGCACAGATAAAATAAGGGAGGAGAAGATCAAGAAGAAGAAACACAGAACACAGTAATACAACATGTATTACTCGTACGTACACGGGGTATGAAGCACGGAGTAACATTCGTGCTCGTTCTTTACAGGCCTGCTCGCTGTTTACCATGTTTCACCGATCATATGAAACGAGGACGGGCCCCTTCGCTGTGCTGTTTCAAACTGCCTGTCCGAGGTTGGATTTTTTTTCCTGACCTGATTACTGGACTATTACATGATGCAAAGGAGCGTGCCATTGGCGAAAATTCGAGAGTGAAATGCTACGCTGCCAACCGAGGCGGAGAGATAACCGTTGAGCACGGTTTGTTTGGTTTGGTTTGTTTTGTTTTGAGTGCCAGTTTGCTCGGGTAAGCATCCCTGGGCTCTTCCTTGTCGGGAATTTTTGCCCTTCTGACCCACGATAGCCGGTGGCTCCTGCACTCGGCATGGTGAGGTGGGATACGTCACAAAGAAATTGCCTACTGAAAAAGCCTCTTCTTGCCAAAACGGGCAGGTACAAGGATGAAGAACTTTCGGAAGCCAGGCTTTCGCTCCGATCACATCACAGGTCGGCTAGTAATCGGGCGTTCATGCAAAATGTACAATAGGCGCCGGTATCGTCTTACAAACATGCTTTGTGTTGCTGTTTGCATGCGTTTTTCATACAAGCATAGACGGGCAGCAGGAGGCACGCAAGGTACAGCCGACAATCACAGGCAGGAAACAGAAAATCTATACCAGGCCAGAAGAAACACTATTAATGTTGTCAACGCTGGCAAATGATATTTCAGCGATGGCGAAAGTCTCCCTCCCGAACCTCCAGCATCAGGTTTTTTGAAGCAGCAAATTAGGGAGCCGGCAAACGTCAAACAGCGCGTGGCTTTTCTATTTCTGTTTCACGCGCGATGGACCGGGGTAGGGAAGAACAGCCAGTTTGGAAAGGCCACGATCTGGCGCGGTAGATCAAATGAATGGGGAAAGCCAGAGGAGGCATGGGCCGCCGCGAAAACCACGTCCAGTCACATTCCGCAGTACCAATGCACTTTTGCCTTTTCAGCACATCCAGCCACATAAATGTACTTACTCCGCGTGTACAGAGAGGTCGTATAACCTGCCCTGGCCTGGCCTGGCCACGGCCACGGCCACCGCAATATACTCGTACATGTATTACGTACTGGAAAGGGGCAGTAGGAGAGAGAAGAGCTCAGCGTGGCAATGGACGGCGGCAGCCACAAATAGCACAGCACGAAGAACAGCTGCATCAAATAGCATGCTGCGCGTGCAAGGTCCTTCCACACCCAAAAGCCTGAGGGACCAATCAGCAGCCTGAAAGCTCTCCTCGCCCCTTGGCCCGCCTTTTCGATCCTTGTTTTAACAATTATGCTTTTTTTCTACTTTCCACAGTTTAATTGTATTTGCCTGTGTGAGTGCCCGTATCGCCGGCGGGATTCTTCAAATAAACACGAGACAAGCGGACGAGAGCGGAGGAAATCGGCGAGATCGAGCCAAGGGGAAATTTAGAAACAAGAATAGAAAAGAAGGGACCAGGCATGAGCTCTTCAGGCTGGTGATTGGCTCAAACAGAAATCAGGCCGCAACAGCGCATCGCCAGTTGAGAAATACAAGAAATCTTGTGAGTGGTGAAAGAGTAGATACCGGCAGTGGCAAGCTACGCGGAATCACGAGTTGTGGAAAGGTGCACGGTTAGAAGAGAGGAGTTGTAGAGATCCAGTAGCATATGTTATGGCTTCAGGAGGTAGAGAAACACATGAAACAGTGGAATAAATAGAAAACAAATACAGCTATTTACTGTTGATAAGTATGTGTCAGCTGTTGATCGATAGCATATTCAGTGACTATGTTGTTTTTTTTTTTGCAAATACTGCATCTTGCGATCAACATTTATGTTTTCATAGGTGGTTCTTTATTTTATATTTTTAACTTGTATTTTTTATACAAAGCAAAAACAAAGATAGCCATAAATAGCTTAAAAAAAGAAGAAATGCGGATACACAAGCTGAACAACAAGAACAAAAAAAAGCAAAGCGTATCATTTTTTTTTCAAAAAAAAAAACATATGCACCGGCGAGGTCGTAACGCTTCTTTTGCAAACCCTCTTACCAGAACAACTTTTGACCACTCGTCGATGCTGGAGACGCTGGCTCATCCACTGCCGATCCCTGCAACTGCTATTTCGGGCAGCAGGAATCCACAACCGCTGATGTGCTGTCAGATGCAATGACGGGGTAATTTACGTTTTCCGAGTATTTCCTTTGCATACACGGAAGAAATGCAGAAAGAGATCGCATCTCACGAGAAAGGCGCATGATAGTGATGGTACTGGGAGAAGAACAAAAAAGCAAAGTGGCGAGGGAAACGAAACGAGATGAGCAAAGGGGGCCTTGCAGGGTGACGGACTGCAGACAACATGCAGCGAAGCCACTGAGGAAACCGTTTGGACGTAACCGTGATAGCAAAAAGCGTACCACAAGAAACGTTGTATCCTAAGAAACAAAGAGGAGAGGCACGAAGCACAAGAGAGACAAAGAAAGACCACGAGACGAAAGAGGACAGAACAGGCCCTAACCAGAGGATGTGGGACTGCGGGCTGCTCAGCGCAATTCTTTTGCGCGATGGTCGATCGTTGGTCACGCAAAAGATAAGGCCGAGACGGGGGAAAGAAAAGTCGTAATACTGAGGGAGAAGCCGGACATGCACATGTTACAGAGCAGATGCTATCGGGACGATCATACGAAGCGAGGCCAACGAAAAGAAATGTCAGAAATAGAGGAAAAGAGGAAAGGAAAAGAGGAAAGGAAAAGAGGAAAAGAGGAAAAGAGGCGAAGCGGCATGGGCCACCGGCCACTGATCCTTTCCGTTCCAAAGAGGAGAAAAAAACGGTGGGCTTGTCGAGGCCCTTTCCTTTCGCACGAGCCGTTTTTCTGGTTTTCTTTCTGTTCGCCATGTTCCCTTCCGCCTCTCCCACCTTGTTTCAAAGTCTCAAAATGCGGGTAGGTGGTGAAGATCAAACTGGCCGCTTGTCCCGTTTCGGCCTGGATGAAAAGAGAAAGACGAAAGATGACTGAAAAGAAGAAAAGAAGAAGAAGCGGAACTGCGGGAGCTGAGGCAGTGCCATCGCGTCGCCAACAGACGATGGTCTTCTTTGCTTTTTGTCAGCCTCTTGCTCTCCTGCAATGATACTCGGTCAGACCTCTTCAGCCCTGATCTCTACCTACATACTCATCTTTCCAGCTCCTTTCGCCCTCGCTCCCTGCGATGTGTGCCTATGCTTTCCCGTCCCGTTCCTTCTGGACGCCTTCAACCCACCTGGCAACGGGGGGCCGTGAGTTTGTCTCGTTGGCGGAACCGGCTGCACTTTTTCTTTCTCCTCCTTCCTTAGGTGACTTCTGTCTGCGCCCATGACAAGAAAAGACTGAAAAGAAACGACAATGCTTTTCTTGGGCGCATGCACTGGGCCACAACGGCTTGTTTCGGCCCAACATGTTCCCTGTGTAAGCTACTCTGTACGAGGTAAGATACATACTTTGAATTATCTCACCTGATAGAAATGGCCCAGCCATGCAGGTATTGTCATTCTGCCTGGGCAGGAAGCCGCCCATCACTCTCCAGACTGCTCTGGGCCCTGCCGCAAAATATTGCCTTCTGATATAGGGCCCTAGATATTATGTACCACTGCCAGGAAGCGAGGAGACTGGTGCAATACGTCGAGAGGGGTGGCCGAGATTCCCATTTGATTTTTGTCTCCCCAGCGAGACGTGCTTTGCTATTGGCTATTCCTCTACTCGGAAAGCCCGCAAATATGTCAGCGAAGGCGATGCCACCCAATCTGTGGCTGCCTCTTTTCTTGCCTCTCTGGTGCGAGGTTGTTTGCAGTCGAACGGATTCTCCTTGGTTGCACACAGAAGCACAGCCCGAACGGGCGAGGAGGGGACAGCGTCGTAATCACGTCGCAAAGAAAAAAGCACTCTCCCACACAGAGGCACATCGTTGACATACCATAGTACTTCTCATTGTTTTCAAACACCACTTCTTCTGTGTAATGTTGGTGGCCTGAACAAATGGGAGACACAGCTCGCCTCCAGTCCAGTCGGGTCGAGGCAGTCCTGGCTTGCGCGCCCACACCTCCTCTATGCCCTGTGCCTGTGGTTTCTCCCTGCATTCGTTGTGATCGGACGACCAGGTTCTGGACGACCAGGGCCATGTTTCTCTCTACGAGTATTGTACAAGTACGCCCAGGCAGCAAACAACAACACGGGCGTGGCAATATGCCGGCAGCAATCCTGCGCGACCAGTTAGTCTATATGACATCACTTGACGTCTTTGAGATTCTGGCCCTTTTTACGAAAAGAAAGTAAATGCAAGGGAGGAATGCTTCGAACGGGAGGCATTGAGGGAAACTGGGTGAAGCAGAAGAAGGGGGGGTGCCCTGAAAGACGCGCAGCGAGGTACGTTACAATCTATTGTCCGTCAACACGCCAAAGGCAAGAGCAAACAGAACTGGAGGGAACGATGAGAGACGAAAAACAAGACGTCCAGCTGACGCTGAGGCTGGTCGAGATCATGCAAGACGCCGGCCCTTTTCCTTTTTTTTCCTGTCAGGCTTCTTTCCCGTCCTCTTCCAGCGCTCCGGCGCTAGCCCCTCACACGTCCCCACTTGGTCGTTGTGCTCAGTTCTGAAGCATTGCGCAGGCGCGTTTCAAGTTGACAAGGTGGCCGCTCTGTCTTCCTGGCATTCTGAAGGGATGGCTCCATGTTTTCTGATTTCCAAATTATTTTCGGGTTCTCCTTCTCTTTATTGGGACAACGTGCATAAACAGTGTGGATATAGATGATACACGGTGCACGCGACGCTGCGGTATCGTTGTACTCGTAAAAAATAGTTGTCTTTTCACGGAAAGGCGTGGGCTCAAAGCCCCAGAATATTGTTTCTAAGTATCTCATATGTATACTATACGAGCTTTATCACATATTTTGGGTTTTCCCAAATGTACTTGTACCTGGAACATACTACGCTCAAAGAAATCTGTTTTCTCTGCTAACAAAACATTTTCTCTCAATCACTCACACAATTCCTCGCAACACCACCAACAAAGAGGAGGAAATTTACGTAGAAAAAGAAAGTCTGAAAAAAGAAAACATGCTGACATCTTTGGCAGTGTTCATTTGGGATTTCCTCCTCGCGTCGGGCTCTTGGCGTGGAAATTTCTTCCTTAAGATAAGGCCCGCACTGGGTGGAGAGAGTAATTTCTCCAAAGGACCAAAAGTACCCTTTACCTCGTCTCTAATGGCAGCGGACATAGTAACAGAGCAGCAAGCGCGAAGTACACTGTACAGGTACATGTCGTATCTTACCAAGACGCCAGGCGTAAAACGGCCGTCGATGTTCTGGCCTTTGCCCTTTTCTTCGTTTCTCGCCGCGTGCTGTTGCTCGGATGCCTCAATTTCTTCTGGGCTGCACCGGTCAGGAGAGCGGAGATTGTAGCGGAGTCGCCCTACGAGTATTTTCTTATTTTCTTGTTCTACGTGTCCACGGGAATGCAACGTTATTGTCTTTACTTGTCCAGCCGCACGAAAGTATATTCACTTTTGGCTCGACAGGTCTTGCAAAGAAGATGTTATGTACGGAGTACTCCGTATTAGTTCGTAAATATGAAATAGAATAGACATGCGGAGGTGCTGATCGTCCCTTTTATATTTCCTCTCGATTACATGTGTACACCGAAGTTTTGTAAGCATGCACCAATTTCTACATTGGGTCTGTTTAACTTGGTGAAATGAGTGCTGGTGATCTTCTAACGAAGAACGTCGTAGTAAAAGCACCATAATAAGATAAGATACCAGTCACGAAGAGATTGAGGGAAAGCGTCTCCTTCGCTCACAGACAATAATAATAACGAAAGCATCTCATAAGAAGGGTCTAGCCCGTTGCCTATTTCTGCCCATTTCTTTTTGTGGAATGAATTGATATGCTCTTTTCCTACTTCGTAGTCTTGTCAACTTCACGATGGGCATGCCATAATCATCTATCAGCATTGCATCGAAGCAAGGGAGAGTGGCCCCCACACTGTCATTTCCATGTTTTGATTCCGGAGACAACAGAATCGGTGTTCCTCTACGATGTTGCTTGCAAAAATATTTTTCAAGTTCTTGACAGGCTTGCCCTGCGTGTACTACGGGGACTTTACAGGGCACTTTCCCACTTTCCTGCACCTCTCCCTGGCACTATCTGGGCCATGTTAAGACATTATATGGAGTTTATATGACACCTTTTGATTATCTGCCGTGACCTGTTGTCTGCTTCCTTGCCGTCTTCTTGCCCATATTCACATCTTGAGATATCATGACTGTCATTATGTTGCGCGCTAGACGAGACGGCATCGTGGAAAGTCATGAGGCCAGAGAGGAGGGCAAAAATGAAAGTTAGTTGAGCCAACTGTGCACTAGTCTTCTGGGCTGCTGTCCGTTGTGGCCGTTTTCATCCGGCCCGTCTGTCTTTGTCTTGGTGTTCCTGGCTATTTTTTCATCCTTTTAGTTTGTAGTGCCCTTTGATTGTGCCCTTTTTGCCCAGTTTCTGTCGTCTTCTTTCATCGGCATGTCTTCTGATCACGGCTATTTTTCCGCATTCGAGTAACTCTTCTCTTTCCCTCTCCCTTTGCCCCTAATTGTGCAACTTGCACATTTTCTTTGCTTCTTTACTTGTCGCTACGTCAAATGCGGGAATAGAAGCAAAAACAAAAGCAAACGGATAGACTACTCCGCAGGGACTACGGCGCTGTAATGCTGCCAGACTCCGCAGGTGAGATTTGACAGCAGTAGAAGCCCATTTCACTACGTATTCGCTATTTTCATTAGTGTCAGTTCTTCCTGCACTTGCTGCTGAGGAGGCGTTCTGCATCACGCACGAGGTTCAAACCACCATGGACAAAATCGATAAAAGGAGCAAAGCGCAAAGCATTGACGTCCCTTTTCACCATGACAGGCAAAGCCCATCATTACCCTGCTGCACCTTACAAGTTAGCTATGCGACTACATGTACGTGGTGGCCTCTGGAGGCACAAAACTGCAAAATAGGGGTCAAGAAGAACAAACGCTGGCCTTTACGCGTGCGCGACGTCAATTAAATATACATCTAATACAACTCCGTTTTCGTATCTCGCATCTTACGGCAAGGAGTAAGATACATGTACAAGAGTACTCCGTATCTCAACAAAAGTAAATGAGTGTCTTACCTCGTCCGGCGAACTGTGGTCTTTGACAGACTGCCGTATTACTTCATAGACTTGTCTTAGGCGGCCCTGCATTTCTTAGCCTGGCACCTTCCCACGTCACTTCCGTTTTTCAGTTTTCCATCGTGGACAACAAAGCGACGCACGCAACCGTTATGACCTGTCCGTGCCTCGACCACTGCGTCCGCCGCCGTTTTGCCCATTCCTACTTCTCCTTCCTTTGCTACCTAATTTTGTTAACACTGCGCCGTTCTTTGGACCCATGCGGCGCCTCAGCACATGCCTTTCTTTTTCTTTCGCGATCTGCTCCCTCGCGTCAGTCCTTAATTGCCCAAGTTCTCCGTAATGTACATGTTTGTGTGGTGTGGCGGTGGCATTGAGATCGTAGTGTTGGCCAGGATCTGGATTGCTTCGGAAGCAAGCACGACTTCTGTCGCGCCTGTCCTCCTGCTTTCTGGCTATCTGCTCCTGCCTTCTCTGCTCGTGCCTTTCCACTTCTGTCTATCGTACCTTTGCCGCTCCCGTACAGGCGCCAGACTTCTCTCGTCCAACCTTGTCCGAACACCCCACCCACACCCACCCACACTCCTCTTTTTCCATCCACACCCACCATCCATCGACTAGCACGGCCATCTGCATGTCTTACACGTCTGCACGTCTGCACGTCTGCACGTCTGCACGTCTACTCGCACTCTCTTTCTCTGGCCATCGCATACCTGGTCGCTTCGTTCTGGGGCTTCCTTTAGCCATTCATGCTTGCACCTGCTGCACCTCTCGCGCCCATTCTTTCCTTCCGTCGCGCTCTCACTGTCTCTCTCGTTCCTTCCCTCTTCCTTGTCGTACTTTCCTTTGCCCTTCTCTTGTTCTCCCCTCATCCTGCGCTCGGCGCTTTCCCTCCCCTTCGACGTCGTACCTGCCGTGGTAAACCCTGTCTTCACCTTCCTTCCTCTGGCCTATCCGCCTCCAGCCTCTGGTAATCATAAACCCACTCAGCTGCTCTTTCCCTCCATCGACAAGAAAGGCTCCTTCTTTCCCGAAAGCCCTTTTGTTCTTAATGATTCCCCCCTTCCTTTTCCTCTTCCCCTTTGCCTTCTCTCTCCCTTTCCTCTTCATTCGCGTGTGTGTACGGAGGTCCCTCTCTACCACTTCGAATCTCTTCCTCTCTCTTTTCCTCTTTTCAAACTGCCCATCATTTTACGTTCTTGTCTCTTCTTTCTTTTTGTTGTTTTTTCGAGGGTTTGTGACAGACCCCTTTTCAATTCTTCAATCCACCAAACCCTACGCTTTCGAAACAAAAGCCGGATTCTTCCTCTCTTTTCTCTCCCCTGCCCTGCCCTTCGCAAGCTCCCACTTCAGTGTTTCCCATCTTTCTTGATCTCTCGCTCTCCACTTCCAGAAGCACATCATCCGGCCTTCTTCGACGACAGGCCTGGGTTCAGCGAGCCGCCAGACGACGCTCATTTTCAATACATTTCAGACGCGCATCGTCGCACGCCGTGAACATCATCGAGCGAGCCTCCACCTCTTTGCCTTCTGCCTGTTTGATCAGCATCCATTTCGGGAATTCCTGTTGAACGCCTTTTGACGGTTTTTGCCCCTCCCCTTTTGTGACTTGGACCCTCCCAATCGCCCTCTGCGCTTGGTGATCTGTTTCTTCAACAACCCGTTGTTTCTCGCACATCGGCACATCCCTCGCGCTGCATTTGTCCTGTACGGCTCTCGGCCAGCAGCGCTACGACAAGCCCCCGGCATCAACCATCACTGCTTGCGATCTCTATCGCTTCCGCCTCTCCTTTTCCCTTGGTCACTTCGCCTTGACGGCACACCCTTTGGAAAACACTCTCGTTCAGTCGCATCGTTTGCTTGAAGCACCAGACAACTGCGCATTTCTCACTCTTTCGAGCCGGACTCGAATTTGCCATCTATACCAACAACATTGCATTGCATAACACAAGACGATCTCCTCGCCCGCTTGACTATCTCATTGGTATATAATAATCGCGTTATATACTCCTCAGCGGCATCTAAAAAACACAAGACGGGGCAGAGCCTCCTCATACACAGCATAACCATATTTTTGGCTTTCAGTAATTTTCATTTGTTCTTATTTTTATCATTATTATTCACGATTTCTGCTCTCTCGTTGCCACGCAACTTTTGACGCAGTTCTTCTCGAACCCGACACTCGCTGATCGATCTGTCCGGCTTCGATACCATTCTCTCTCGCAACAACACCCTCTTTCCTGACCCCAACAGCTGGTTTGTCCACAACGACTTTCAGACACTTTCTTGAAAGTGTCCAAACCCCGTGTCAACTTGAAGGAAACAAGAACGACCTCGCACCTCGAAAGCAAAACAAAAAAAAACTTTTCCCAATCGATTCTCACGCGGTGCTCATGATGTATGCTCAGCATGCAGGCATGGCGCCTCAAAAGCCAGAAACCTTTATGTTGTCCACAGAAGCCCAGCAGGCCCTGCTCGCACCGATGCTCAAGTAGCTCTGCAGGCAGGTCGACAACCTGAAGTTACTTTCTCATTTCCGCCCCGGTTGACTGGCCACCAGAGCACTACATCCGCCGTTTCCTCCTGCCGACTGGCGAGTATGTGTCGTGTGTTCTCTGGAACGGTCTTTTCCACATCTCTGGCACCGACATTTGTCCGGTGTCTGTCCTTCCGATTCCAGGCCTTTGGCCGCCCTGTTAAGAACTCGAAAGAAATTCGAGGAGGGCATCTTCTCCGATCTGCGCAATCTCAAAGTCCGGCACCGATGCCTCTTCTCGAGGAGCCAAGAGCCCTTTCCTGGACTTCCTGTACAAGAACAACTGCATCCGCACGCAGAAGAAGCAGAAGGTCTTTTACTGGTACAGTGTCCCGCACGACGCCTGTTCTTGGACGCCCTGGAGCGTGACCTGAAGCGCGAGAAGATGGGCCAGGAGGCCACCACAGTCGCTGTCAGCGAGCCTGCGCTGTCCTTCCAGTACGACTCGTCACAGTCGCTGTACGACCAGCTCACCAAAGCCCAGCAGGCGAACTCGTCTTCGTTCAGCGCACAGCAGGTGGCATTCCCCCAGTCACAGACGGCGTCCCCCGTCATCCGTGCCATGGACTCGATGCCCCCGCCGCAGATGCCTCAGATGCCTCAGATGATCCCCCAGACCATGGCCCCTTTAGCGGATGGCATGGACGCGATAGTCCCCTTCACGACAGCAGCAGCAATGCAGATGGCCCCTCCGCTAGCGCAGCAGGTGGTCAAGAGGGGAAGCTGACTTTGCGCGCGTCCAATACAACCAGAACGGCGTCCGGTGGCTGCCGGCCACCAACGCCATGCGTCCATGCCTGCATACGCTCTTGAATATTCTCCGGCACCCTCATTTGTCTCGTCCCAGTACGGATGACTACGGGCAACCGTGGCATCTCCTTTGAGCCCCTTACCCCGCCACAGCTGGCAACAGGTATCACCTCGAGCCGGCCTACATTGCCAACGAGGAGACGGGTCTGTACACCGCCATTCCCGACCACCTCAACGCTGGCATGAACGGCCTCCAACGGCATGGTCCAGCTGCCTCCTTCCAACCTTGCGGGCCCTCAGTTTTCGCGTGGTTACAGCAACAACAATGTCTACTCTCCGGTGATTGAGGGTTCCCCTACGTACAAGCAGCGGAGACGCCGCTCGTCGATTTCCTCCTGGAATGTCCGCAATTGTTGCTGCTTACTGCCAGCCACAGCGGCTGCTGTGCACCGGCCGTCTGACCTTCGTCGGTCTGTGTCGGTGTCTGTCGGCCCTGTCGCTGAGGGTGACGAGTCGCTGGGACAACTCGCCGCCAGGCCTCACGTACAGCAACTCGGCCATCTCTCTGACAAGCCAGCAGCACAAGGAGCTGCTCGACCTCTCCCGCCACGGCACTCCGCTGTCGACGGTGGAGGGCAGCCCCGGCCTTAACCCCATGGCTCTGCAGCACCCCCAGGAGTACCCCCAGATGACGAACGACGAGCTCCCAGTAGAAATGGTGGCGTTTCTATTGGCGATGAGCCGCGTCGGCCTATGCCCAACGGCGGTGCCAACGTGATCCGCCGTGCTCGCTCGGCCACTGTCATGGAGCTCGGCCCGTACCGCAAGAAGTCGCACTCCTGCCCCATCCCTACTTGTGGTCGTCTCTTCAAGCGGCTCGAGCACCTGAAGAGGTAAGATTATACTGTTTTCTTTTGTGTGGTTGAGCGACAAAGTTACGCTCGAATTAGACGAGCGTTCAGAAAAAGGAGTCGCAAAAAGAAAAAAAGCCCGCACAATCAGTTCAAGTGCGAAACCTCCCTACAACCGATCGTTTATCTGACCTTAACTTTCCAGACACGTGAGAACACATACCCAAGAGAGACCCTACATTTGCCCTTACTGTAGCAAGGCATTTTCCAGATCAGAACAACCTAGCACAGTATGCCTTCCTTTTTTTTCTTAATTTGTTTCTTTCGCCTCGCATGGTTTTGTCGCGGAAAAAAAAAACTTTGCATTGTTTGTTTGTGTGCCGCTCATGTTTTCCGAATAGCAAGGACGGCAAAGACCGATCTCCCACCACCATGGACCACCATGGAACCAAAAACAAAAGAAACTGCCGTCATACAGCCCAACCGCAATCCACAAAGCCAAACCCAGCATACCCAAAGCTTGTGACTACCAACATCAAAACAATCCACCCAAGAACCACATCAAGGAACTCCAACAAGCATTACTCTTCAAACCCATTGCACAGCCCGGCACCGACAGCACATAAACACAATCAAGTGACTTTGGTCGACAACGCCTCAGGATAGCAGATGACTAACCATTCTCTTTTAGGCATAAGCGGACTTCACGACCGCAGTGATGGTGGTGACGGCGCGTTCCCTCTGTCGGGCGAGGACGAGGCGGAGTACTCTGGTGAAGACCAGCTGGGCTCCGTCGAGGCCTGACGCCGACGTCCGAGGGTGGCTACGTCGCTGCCTCTCTCAACTCTGTCGTCAACAGCGGCCTGACGCCGACGTCGGCCGCTCAAGCTGTGACGCTTTCAACAGCCTGCAGACTCTTAGCATGCCCATGACCATCAGCCAACCACAAGCCATAGACACCAGGCTCGATGATGTAGCATGATCTCTGACGAAGCAACTGGGCAATGCGACTGCCACTGTACCACTACCTGTTTCATTTGCTATTTTCCCGTTTCTGTCGAACCTGCTTTTATGCTTTATGTTTTTAACTCCTTTTCCCTTTTTTTTTCTCTGTTCTTTCTGCTTCTTCTGGAACATCAGTCCTTCGTCACGGGACATGAAGTTGGTGAGCATTTGGTTTAGCCTCAACACGTTTGTACAGCTTCCTCGATATTTCACTTTTCTGGCAGTCGTTTTTTTCTCTTTTTCTTTCCCCCCTCTGCATCTGCCGACACTCATTTTGCTTTTTCTCTATCTACTTGCGTAGAAAAGCTATAGACAAGGAAACAGAACGGGGCTCGGCTGGGTAACGATGAAATATGCCAGCCTCTCTGCCACAAACAGGGGGCATCCGTGCATAGGGTATGAAAAATACGAAGGAGCGACGTGGAAGGATGGCGGAGGAGGGAAGGCTTTGCATCTGTATATATTATTATATTAGCTACTTTCTTTTTCTCTTCAGTATAGGTGAACGACTTGAAAAAAGCAACGGTTTTGAATATACACAAACAGAACCTGCAAGTGTGCCATGCCATAATGGTAGATGCTCCGTAGATGTTGGCAGCAGATTGCAATGTAGTAGTCGGCATCAATTGAAGCTTGCTATGTAGATGGATGTCTATGCTGATAATATGGAGACGCAGATCGCGTCTTGTCACCGTTCACACTCCGCTTCTTCTTCTTCTTGCTGAAGGCGCCTTTTTCGCGGGCCCTCAATCTCCGCACGTCCTTGTCGCGCAGTCGCAGCTCCGATCCGCGCATGCGGCCCACGGCCCGCAATCCGCTTCGCGGCCGACTTGCTCACAAGCTTGGCGGCGGGGCGCTCTAACACAATGCCACTCTCCCGGGCCTTCCCGTCGCCGCTTGGTCTCGCGGAGAGCAGCGGCCGCCGCCATGCCCTTGCGTATCGACATGGGAAGATTGGCCGGCGTGAAGATGCTCCTCGCTGGCCTGGCTCACAGTGACGGTTCCGGCGGACGACGAGGAGGCGTCGCCCCGGGCCTTGTTGGCCACCGCCTGGACGCGCAGGTCGATTGTCCGCTGGCGCAGACGGCCGGCCGCAAAGGGCTGGCTGCTCTTGCGGCCGGCGGCGCCAGTGATGTCGCTGGCACTGCCCACCGTGGACGTAGCCCCCGAGGCGGTGGAAAAGGACGAGGGCAGGCGGAAGGCGCCGGCGAGGAGGTGTGGACTCGGAGATGAGGCGCTGGAGCTCGAGGTCGTTGGCGAGCAGCTCGGGGGCGTCTTTGAAGGTGCTGTCGGCGGCGGCAGCTGTGCCGTCCTTCTTCTTCTTGTTTCTTCTTGCTGTTGGCAGCGGCGGCGCGGTGTGTGCCTCTTCGTCAAAGGATGTGGGCGGACGTTTGGACTGAGCGGTGGAAGAAGACGTGGTTAGAATAGAGGAACACACAGCCGTGCGCTGGGAAGGAGGGAGCGCTCACCAGGTAGAGCTTGCGCTCTTGCTTGCTCATGGCCGTCTCGGGCGTCTCGTTTGTCGGGTCTGTGCTGTAGTCGACGACCTCAATGGCCGGTGCAGCATTCTTGGGCTCGTCCTCGGCCTCGTCGTCACCCGAAAGCCCCGACCAGTCCCCAGACTCGTCGCTGTCGTCGCCGCCGTCGTCAAAGTCGCTCTCATCGTCTTCATCTTCGTTGTCGTCGCTTTCGTTCTCGCGGATGACAACTGCCGCTCCCCTTTGCATCTTCTTGCCGCCCGTGCCCGCCCCTGTGCTTGCTCTTCGTGTCGGCCTTCTTGATCTTCTTCGCTTCCACGGCCAACGGCTTGAACTGGGCCTCAAAGTGTCGCCGGAAGATGTCTTGGATGACGTCGCTGTCGTTTGCAGTGTCGGCCGGCAGCCTTTTTCCGTTTCCAAGGACCGTCGCCATTGTGTCCAGAATGCGACTGTAGGTGTTTTGTGTTTGCGTATACTTCAAGGAACAAATGTACGAGGTGAACGCTGTGGTCGTTTTGCCGTGATTTTGGCGGGCGGTGAAGCTTTTTTTTGTCGTTTGCGACAGCAGAAAGACTAAGCGCCTGAATTGGTCACCGGGGGCTCTAGGTTGTATTTTCCCCTGGCCGCTTAGGGTGTTATCGCTGAACCTGCCGCTGGAACCCCGCTAACAGACATCTCCAGCTCAATTGACGTTCTGCCCGAAACGATGCACACAGCTACTACATGATCCCTCGACTTGTTATCCTCCCCCCCACAATGACTCGTTTTTCGTCCCTGCATCGACGTCCACGCGGGCCAGGGTTTCAAGCAGATTGTCGGCGGCACCCTCGACTCGTCCTCGGCCGCCCTCCAGACCAATTTTGTTGGCCACGCAGCCGCCCGCGCACTTTGCCAAGCTCTACCGCGACAACAACCTGACCGGCGCCCATGTCATCCTGCTCGGCAGCGGGCCCGACACCAGGCGGCTGCAACGCGAGGCTGCTCGGTGCCGTGGCCGGGCGGCCTGCAGGTGGGCGGCGGCATCCGCGACGCGAATGCGCAGACGTGGATCGACGCGGGTGCCGACAGAGGTCATTGTGACGTCGTACCTCTTTGAGGAGCAGGCGGACAAGACGTACAAGTTCAGCCAGGGCGCGCTGGATGCGGTGCTCGCGGCGCTGGGCGGCGACAAGGGGCGGCTCGTGATCGACCTGAGCTGCCGGCGGTGCAGCAGCAGCCTGCGCAGGGAGCAGCAGCACAAGGCGCGTCGCCGGTCGTCTTGGGCCTCGCCATCAACAAGTGCAGACCATGACCGACATGTGTCTCTCGGCAAGCGACGATTGCAACAGCTGGCGCCCTACTGCAGCGGTTACTGGTGCACGCGGCGACGTCGAGGGTCTGCAGCGGGGCATCGACGCCGAGCTGGTCGAGCGCCTCGCGGAATGGTGCGGTGCGACGGGCACGCCGTGACCTACGCAGGCGGTGCACGGAATGCTCGAGGACCTGGCACTGGTGGAGCGTGCTGTCCGGTGGCCCGCGTGGACCTGACAATTGGCAGCGCCCTGGACTGCTTCGGCGGCTCGGGGGCCAAGCTGGAGGAGACTGCATCGCGTGGAACACGGAGCAAGGACCGGAAGGCGGCGTCAAAAACAGCGCCATGAGATATGGCGTCGAGAGCAAAACGAAAACAAAAAAACATAAAAAAGACCTTAGAGACGTCCTGGAGTTCGTTTCAAACCATACTATATACCCAACTTTATTACAAACGGCATACACCAGCTTAACCGCCTTGACACCGTGTGTGTGGCTCACCGTCCTTGTCATCTGCACCTGGCCAGCAGCAGTGTGTAAAAAATGCGATCCATTGCCCTGTGCAAAAACTAAAACAAATACAATCCAAAGGATGACTGCACGGGCAGCCCCCAGGATACCAGGCCCCAAGCTCCAGGCTTCGTGTGTTTGACATGCAACCCAGCTCTGAGTGTCCTTATGCAGCCTTCGTCCGCCATTAACTTTTCAGGAACAGCCAAAAAAAGAACAAGCATGACGAAGCAAAACGAGCGAAAGAATAGAAAATAAAGACAAGAAAAAAAAGAAGAAAAAAGGGTAAGGAAAAAAGACGTAAAACTCCAAGCCAGTGAACCGTTCAACCGTTCATACATGTCTCTTCTCAGGCATCCTTCCTCATGACATCGACCACCCCACGCCACCCATCCACCCTTAGAACGTACATGCTCTCTTCGTCCGGGAGTGCACCCGCCGGCCTTCTGCGCGCCGGCGAAGCGCCTCTTCTCCGCTTCAGCACCAAGCTCGCACCACTTTGTCTTTGCGCGGGATGCAGCTGCGTCGTCGTCGCCGCCAAAGCTGTCGCGTGCCGTCACCTCAGACAGGACTTTCATCCAGCCCTCCTTGTCCTCGGCCGTCTGTCTGCGTAAAAGTCAATCACTTCGCCGTTGTTGAAGCGAATGCGGAAGCCCCTCTTCCACAAACATGTAGCCCTCCTCCTCCTCGGCGAAGGGCGACCGGCGACGTCTACCGTTCTTGCCAGGTAGTCTCCTTCTCGGTCCCAATGCACGGCCGGTCGTCGATAAGACGCTTGGCATTCGCGAGGTTGAATCGTCGCGCGTGGCTGTCGTGTTGCCTCGTGGTAGGCAGTCAGCTTGGTGCCAAACGAGCTTGAAGTAACGGCGGCGCCAGTACTAGATGACATGTTAGTCAAAGCTTTCTTCCAAACACGGCACAAGCAATCAACACAAAGCCCGAGCGAGCGCTGAGGGTCAAACTTACCGGGCAGTCACCCGCCCTGCTGGCTGAGATGGCCCTCCCAGTTTTGAGACTGCCGCTCCTCTGCAGCCTTCATCTCACGGATGCAAGAGTTCATGCTCTTAGGCATGTCGTCGTTTGAGATACCCTTGGGGCGCGAACGAAGAGGAGCTGCAGCTCCAGCTTGCCAATCTTGTAAGGCGCGGCGACGTACCACGGCCATGTTGCCGCGCTTGCTCTTCACGCTGGACGCAAAGCTGGCCTCCTCTGTGGCCCACTCATTGAAGCAAGCAATGTCGACAATGCCCGGGCGGCCATAGCAACGCGACTCGTGCTCCTTGAGGCACACATAGGCACGTGCAAAGCTGCCATCCTCCGCAACCAGAGGCGACAGAAGATCGTATGCCGTCGGCACCGTGTTTCTAACCTTTGCCTGAGCCCTCATGCTTGCTCACGATGACAAAATGCGCTCGTCCTCCTCCTTCATGCGTTGTTCCATCTCCTTGCGTTTCTTGGGTGATGCGAACACGCGGCTGAAAGTCGAAGTCTTGGGACGAAACAGTTTTCACAGGAGAGGCCTGGACAATCTTCTTTTGCACCGGCTTCTCCCAGCTTGACGTTCAGTGTCAGTTGGAACTCGAGGTCGTTGGGGACCAGCAGCTCAAATTCCTGGCCGATGGGAAGCATTTTCTTGCCACAGCTCGAGCCATGCAGTCGTCACAACAGTGCACACCGTTGTCGAGGGTGAGGCTGAACCCATGTCCGCTCCGCTACAAAACTAGTTAGCCAACAGCACCACGGTGAAATGTTAAAATGCTACAGTCAACAACGCCACGGATCACATACTTCTAGAGATGGGGAGGTCAAGATCCTTGACACCCATCACTTTGACAAACAGCCGGCCTCTCTCGGCACCTTCGTCTGTGGTTGTCTCGGTGACATATTCCTCCTCTGCAAGAGGGTTGAGGCAGTGGCGTTGCTCTCCTGGCCGGGCATCGGCGGAACAGGTCCCGATGGGGCCGGGCGCTTCTTGATGCTCTTTCTGCGCTCGCCGTTCCATGGCTCAACAGTCCAGGATGCGGCCGGTCCTTCTTGACTGGCGAGTTGCCGGCAGACCGAGCGCCACGGAAGTCGTCATCGTTCTTGTCGCTGGCAGCAACAAGCTTGGTGTTCTGACGCCATAAGGTATCCGCGCTGTTTACGTGATGTAAATGTTAGCGATGGGGTTGAAAATAATTACCGCGCTAAGGCGGCAAGCTGAGAACACTTGTCCATTTCGCAACTGCCGATTGAGGCGCTTGCCTCGCCAACGGTGGATGGCATGCCCCATGGGCAAAACCATCGATATATGTGGAGGTGGTTGGGCTTGTAATGAGACCTTCTGAGCTTCAATGACCCGCTCAAAGTCTTGGTCACAAGCTGAGACCCAGGTCCAGGTCGAGGGTAAGACTCCGGTTTTTGAAGCTCGGGTGGCGTTCGAGGAAGTCCTCTCCTGTGCCCTCCTGGCCAGCCTCAGTACCCATATCGCGTGACAGACGGTTGCGGTGCCGGTCCGGAATAGGAGGAACGTCGGGGATCTCACGGCTGACCTGGCGGCGGGCCTCGCGCATAGCCACGAGGTCCGACGGAGTCGCTGACGGCCGTGTCTTGAGCTTGGAGCCGGATGCCTTGATTGTAGCCATTTGTTCTGGGACAGCAGGAGACTCCTGCTCCTCCATCTCCTCCTCCTCGTCCTGCTCTTCCTGCATCTCCTGATCGTCATCAAAGATATCATCCTCATCATCATTCTGGACAGGATGGTGGATGACGGAATCGGGGGTTCCCGGCTCATCATCAAACTCCTCGTCGTCTCCCCAACCGGATCCGTCATACTCTGGCTTTGACAGATGCTTGGCCTGGATCTTGCGCTCGGGCGTCTGGGGACGAGCCACCTCGACGACCTGAGGCTCGCTCATGTGAAGGTGGTCGGTATCAATGATGGTCTCAACAACAGCTTCGGCTGGCTTGGGCATTGCAGGAAGGGCGTGTTTCGCCGAGAGAAATGCGGCCCTCTTGGGCAATAGCTGGCAGCTCAGACCGACGAATGTCGTCCACCGTAACGGTGTGTGAGCTGGCGATTTCCTGGACCGGAGTAGCTGCGCGAGATGTAGAGACGCCCTCAGTGGTTGCGGCGGCGGCCACCTCTGGCTCGACGGAGCCAATGTCCTCGCTATAGTTGCTCTCATAATCCCCAGCCTCCTCGTCATCCTCGTTTTCCGTACATGTCCGGAATGTCATAAGCCTCATCGTGCTTGCCATTGGCCGCACCATCGTCAATGGAAATGTTGTCATCATCATCGTCACGCTCGGTGCTTGGGATGGGGACATCAGGGTCCAACGGAAGCCGGCGCTCAGGGCTAGAGCTGGGGGCGGAGACGTGAAATTGTAGTCCGACTCGCGCTCATGGCCGATGGCACCGTTGACGCGACGAAGAATGGACTCTCGAGAGATGCGGGGCGGCAGGCGGTACTCCTCCAGACCAGAAAGGTCGGCAAGGGTATCGTCCTCCTCACCATGCTCAGAATGTGCATCATGCTGCTGCGCGGTATCGGGCTCAGGAGTCTGGCTATTAGCGCGGTCCTTGGCCCCGCACGGCGCATGCGCCGCTCTCGCTGAAGCTCTGCTGCAGACTTTCCGTCATCGGACAGCATCATGAGCTTGAGACGCTCCTCAAGAGTCATCTTGCTGTTACCAATGCTCTGGATCTCTGATTTTGTAGTTGCTGCAGGCGGAGGTGATGGCAGGCCACGCGGGCTACCACCAAGCATGCGCTCAGCAGTTGCAGGGAGCCCAGGCGACGTTGCCGAATTGGTGCGCACGTGGCCCATGCCCGGCAGAGGCGGCAGAGGTCTGTGATCACCTACTTGAACCCAAAGCGGACTTGGCATCTTGGTGGCCAACGGCCGAGGTAGGGATGGCATCGGGCATCGGGCTGCCGTCAAACATGTGGTGGCCACGCCGACTGTCGGGGCTGTCTTGCCGCCAGTCATCCGGGCCAACCACGGGGGTCTTATCGGTGTCCTCTAGCGACGCATCGAAGCTGTCGTCAGGGTTGCCGTGATCATGGGCCAGAGTACCGGTAGTCGTCGTAGTCATCTTCGTCCTCTTGCGACTCATAGCTACCCTCGCGGGAGTTGCTACCGACCGACGACAAGTCGGGCGTAGCCATCTCGTACTCATTGACCTGGGGTGGCGCCGCATCAAAAGTGACGCTCTTGGCATGGCGATGAAGAGAGCGGCCCTGGGGCAGGTCGTACTCGCCCAAGGTGACATCGAGAGAGAAGTCGGCATGCTCATCGTAGCTACTCTTGAAACGGCTTGAAAGAGAAGATTTGATGGGAGAGGATGGCTCCTTGGTAGCCATCACAGGCGCGCTATCCGCGGCTGTGGCAGCCGGTGTGTCCGACTTGTCGGACTGGAAGGACTGGACACTCGAAGAGAGCTGGCCTGGATGTGCGGTGGTGACTCAAGGCTGGCGGCCGATGGGGACGCCTTTGCGGGAATTGTAGAGAGGGATGGTGCGTCTTGCTGTCACTGCGGTGGTGGCTCTTGGTCTCGTTGCTGGGCGGTGCTGATAATGCCCAGGGCGCCGAACGAGTTGGACTGGACCTTTGACAGAGGGCGCTCGACTCTGGGAATCTTTGTCGGGTCGTACTCGTTCTTCTGCTCTTGGGCGAGGATACTGCTGTTCTTGACGCGAGAAGCCTTCTGGAGGCGCTCAATAGAAGAACGGCGTGTGGGCGATGGGGAGCCGCCAATGCCTCCACCATAAAGATTCTCCGAGTTGAAGCCGTTGCGGGTTTGCCAGAACAGCCGTGGAGAGGTGGTGCTGTCAAGAGGCGACGACTGGAAGGGCGACGAGTCGGCATTCAGACCCAGTTTTCTGGTTCGAGGAGGAGTTAGCAAAAGTCGACGCTGCACAATGATGCCCAAACAACCTCGCAGACGCCTGCTCACCTTGTTCGTCTGGTTCCAGCTGGAGAGTTGCGGCGCTTCTCCGAAGGCGAGATTTCCGAGAGGGGACGGGGGATGGCGCTGGCCTTCTTTGCAAGGCGACGACATCGGCGTGTTGTTCTTGGAAATGCGCAACGGGTGCACCTGCGTCGCTGTTAGTGCGATGTCCCGTTATTGTAGCAAGTTCGCGGTTGCCACAAAGAGCAGGAAGAGAAGAGAGGCAGAGAGGCAGACACTTACAGGTTCTGTGGAAGCCATTGTGATGGGAGTCGACGCAGCGTGCGCCGAAAACAAATAAAGCCCTGAAGTGGCTCAGCCGGTAAAAAGGGCTGACACACCAATGACGCGACGTCAGGTCCTTTTTGCCGTCCCGAAATAGACGGCTTTCACTGGAATGGGCGCCAAGTAGAGACGCCACACGATGGATGTTTCTGCTTGGGAGAAGGCAGGATGCAGTAGAACGGTAAGCAAGGCAGAACAAGACAAGGAGAGACTCGACAGTGGAAAACGAGGCCCACGCGAGACAACCCGCGACGGTTTCTGCTGCTCTCGGTGTCGCGTTGCTGCGTTGTCCCCTTTCTGCGGATTTGTCGATGCCTCTCCACTCGCTGATTCTGACGCGCCCAAAGCTCAGAAACGGGGGTGAAAATAGACGTGTCTGCAATAATGCTGTAAGATGAACGGGATGATGCAAAGAGGCGAGGTGCAAAGAATGAAAGAAGAAAGGAGATCAGAATTCCAGAGGATAGACGAGCCCAGCTATAGCATGAAGAAATATTGATCTGAACAGACGGGAGAGAAAAAGAATGTGAGTTGTTTGGCGAGAGCCGTCTTTTGGCTAGAACGAGGAGAGGGTGGGTGTGGAGGGGAAGAGCGAGCCTCTTAAAAATGTAAACACGGCAAGCGCAGTCGAGGCGCCTGCTGGCCAAACACAGCCCTCCCTATGCAAAACGGACGAGTTGTCGGGGCAACCGCGCAAGGCACTTTAGGTGTGGAGCACGGGCCTAATGGCCAACTAAGGGCAACAGCGGTCTGGTGATGCCCAGCCGGCCAATGCGCGCTGTCGAGTCGGAGAAATGATATCGCAGGATTCATCGAGACGACAAAATGGACAGAGAGCGTTCATGGAGACTGTGCCGTAATCGGCCTGTGCTATACCGGGAATATATATGTGCGACGCAATTAATTTGCCTTGCAGCTCGTGGAGCTCTTCTACGACGTAACCCGAGTGCATATCTGCCAGAATAAGTCGTAGACAGCTCTGTGCGAGCCATGCAGCATGTTCTATTCTTGATGAGACTACTAGATGCAGCTCGAGTAAAAGAGGAGTAAGATACATGTAAGGGCGCTGTTGTGTCTCTGGAGAGGGAATATGACTTGCAGAAAAGACCTTGCAGCTGAGACCAAAACAACTTACGAGTAGCTTGCACAGGCTAACAGAGCCCCTGCAGCTTCCTGCAGCTTCCCAACTGAGCACTGTGGCAACCACGCTTTGGGACAGGGTTGGAAGTCGCGAACGGCCGGAACGCTGTGCCATCGCCGCCGAGGAAGGAACTTGCACAAGTATGTGTACAAGACGAGTGTTGCAATACTGCTATAAAAATATGTACAAGTACTCTGAGCACACGGCTACGCGCATGTCAATGACACAGCTCCCAGCTCAGAAGCAGTAATATGGAGACGAAAATCATTGTTCTTGACGACAGCTTTCTACAACAACGAATCGCGACGGCAGCCGGGAGGGCAAGCGAGGCGGCGTCATTTGTTTGTTTGTCTCGTTTGTTGTCTTCTGAAACGCTGATCGTGCGAAAGCACGAGGCCGAAGTGGGGCAAGTACGTTGCTATTACTGGTCGCAGAGCTTCGTCTGTCTCTACCTTCAAATATGCACACGTGACCAAATCTGGAAGGCGGTAAGGCTGATAAGACATGCGATAAGGAATTTTATTTTTTTGTGCCAGACTGCCAGTAAAATCTTCAGCCACCGCGAGCAGGACCAGACCTGCCACCTCGTCAACGCTCTATTTCTCCTCTGCTCTTTGCATTCTTTTTATATCTTTAGTGCACGTCGACAGCACGGGTACTCTCACAGCCGTCAGCATGACTGAGAAGCCGGACCAGAACGAGGCCCCAGAGGCCATCGACCAGCAGCAGGACGTCGCGATGTCTGACGCCGTCGCCGCCGCCGCGCCCGCAGCAGAGACTGCGCTTGCCTTTTCCGACTTCAAGCTCGACCCCGGATCCTCCAAGCAACTGCGCGCCAGAACTATGCGACGCCGACGCTGGCCCAGCAGCGAGCCATTCCCCTGTCCATGAACGGCAAGGATGTGCTACTCAAGGCAAAGACGGGCTCCGGCAAGACGGCGGCTTACCTACTGCCGGTCATGCATGCGATCCTGAAACGAAAAGATGTATGGCTATTTTGGCTTCCCGTACGATGAACAGGTCGATGCGGGTGGATTTTAACTGACGGTTTTGTTTCTGTTTTTTTAGACCGACCGCAAGAGCGCATTTACGGCGGCCCTCATTCTTGTTCCGACTCGCGAACTCGCCGATCAGGTCGTCAAGACCTTTGCGCAGTTCTCGGCATTCTGCTCCAGCGACATTACCGCCCTCAAGCTGACGGATAAGGTCTCTGACGCCGTCCTGCGCTCGTTCCTCGACCAGTGCCCCGACATTGTCGTCTCGACGCCGGGCCGGGCTTGGCACGCCGTCAGCAACGACCTCCTGTCCCTCAAGGACTTGACACACCTGGTCCTCGATGAGGCGGACCTTGTACTTTCCTACGGCTACAGCGAAGACCTGGAGCAGATTGCCTCGGCCCTGCCCAAGACCGTCCAGACCAGCCTCATTAGCGCGACAATGACCACCGAAGTCGACACGCTCAAGGGCATGCTCACCAGAAACCCGATGTCCTCGACCTGGTGGAGAAGGAGGCGGATGGTAAGGGCGTCACCCAGTACTATGTCAAGTGCGCCGAGGACGAAAAGTTCTTGCTGATCTACTTTGTTTTCATCATGAAGTTTATCACCGGCAAGTGTCTCATCTTGTCTCGGACGTCGACCGTCCTACCGCCTGAAGCTGTTCTTTGAGCAGTTTGGCATCCGGAGCTGCATCTTGAACTCGGAGATGCCGGTCAGCTCGCGCATCCACGTCATTGACGAGTTCAACCGCAATGTTTACAACACCATCATTGCGTCCGACGAGCACGAGGTCCTGGGCGACGAGGACCAGCCTGCCGAGGACGGCGGTGGCGACGCCTCTGCGCCCAAGAAGAAGAAGCGCAAGGCGGGCAAGCGTGACAAGGAGTTTGGTGTCTCGCGCGGCATCGACTTCAAGAACGTGCGCACCGTCATCAACTTTGACCTGCCCACTTCGTCCAGATCCTACACCCACCGCATCGGTCGCACCGCCCGTGCCGGCCAGAACGGCATGGCCCTCTCGTTTGTCATCCCGGCCGACCAGTACCGGAAGCACAAGGCGACATCGGTGGAGTCGACCGAGAACGACGAAAAGATTATCTCGCGCATCATCAAGAAGCAGGACAAGGAGGGCAAGGAGGTGAAGCCGTTTATCTTTGACATGGAGCGGGTGGAGGCGTTCCGGTACCGCATGAACGACGCCTTGCGTGCCGTGAGTAGTGTTGCTGTGCGCAAGGCGCGGGCGCACGAGATTCGGCAGGAGCTGATCAAGAGCGAGAAGCTGAAGCGCCACTTTGAGGAGAACCCCGACGAGCTGCACCACCTTGTGCGCCACGACGAGGAGCTGCGCACGATGCCCACGCAGCCGCATCTCAAGCACGTTCCCGACTACATGCTGTCGCGCGATGACACGGATGCTTTGGTGTCGCTGAGACGGGCAGAGACGACCAACGAGCGCAACAAGTCGCGCAAGGACCGGCAAAAGTTCTACCACAAGAAGAAACCAGGCGAACAAGGTCTCCAAGTCCGCCAAGGCCCGCGTCACGCGGAACCGGAATCCGCTGCAGTCGTTCAGAGTGTCAACCAAGAAATAAGAGAACGAAATCGCGCGGAGGTGTAAAAAATGGTGTCTGTGTTTGGAGTGTTTTGCTCAACTATTGGCATATTGTAAGGCGTTTATATCCCTTTTGTTTTAGGCCTTTTCTGGTGGATTTTGGAATTTACTTTGCTACGTTTTTCGCAGCAATATATTTAGCCTTCATAGATAATTTCACTTCATACAACGGTTCAGAAAAATTCACAACTTCCAACAGTAAGGCATCTAGTATCAAGGGTTCTATTTGGTAAGGTAGAGACGACATGCTCTCGTCACCATATATTGATGCAAATAGTTCTAAATGATTAAATGATCATGCTAAAATTCGTAAGCAGTTTTATACTGCAAATGCCGGGTTAAACAACTTCTTTCGGTTGCAGGACTTTTGCATTCACATGCATCTGCAGGTCTGAAAGTAGGCTCGTATCAAAACAGCACGTCGTTTACGTGCCACATCAGGACAGTCACAAGAGAGATTTATTCGCTCCCCGAAAGATACGACAATGTACTCCGGACGTTACGCCATACGCGGATGCAAGGCTGGTGATTGTCGACAAGCAACAGTACGGGTATCAGACCGTGTCAAACAACGGCCAAAATGCACAGTGCTCTTCACCCGATGCGGTTGGAGATGCCAGCGTGTCAAGACTTGTAGACCGGAATGGTCACCAAAAAAGGCGTAGCCACAATCTCTCGTCCTTTCGCCGTGACGGTCACAAAAAGATTACAGCCTTTGCGCGTCGTTGCACCCCATCTACCGTCTCTTGTGGCTTGGTTTCCTCTGTGGACATTGCGCCGCCTTGTGGCCGGGCTTGCCACAGCTGTGGCACTTCATGGTAGAGCTTGGGCTTTGGCCCTGTCCCGACAGCGAGGTCAGGTTTTTCAGTTTCGGCTCCTTCTTCTTGAGACCGACGTCGGATCGTGACCGTTTCCGCGAGCCGTTTTTCTTCCCATCTTGTGTCGAGTCGTCGTCGTCGTCGCCAGATTCCACGTCTTTGCCAACAGCCTGAAACAAACGGGTCAGCTACATTAATTTTTAAAGAATCATGTTCTACATTCCTTCATGAGAAACCCACCTTCTTCATGTTGAAACGCATAATATTTGGTTTTGTGCTCGTCGCCAATGCTGGGCTTGTTGGTGTAGAAGGAGTCGTGGAACTGTGGTTGCCGCTCCGCCCCGCTCGTCAATCTCGGCAAAGCCAACGTGCACGACAGAGTAGGGAAGTCTAGACGTTGCAGCAGCGCTGTTGGCTGCCAGCTTGGCCGCCACGTGCGGTGGCAGCGGCGCATTCCACGTCCAGTGCTCGTCGCCCAGCTCGGCGCGCGCCGCTTGATGGCTACTTGCCGCCGCCGCTCCTCCTCGTCCATGGCTGCGCGCATGGTAGCCTCCATCTCTGCTACTGTCGAGCCGCCGGCGACAGAGCCGCCGCCCGTCGTTGGCGACTCCGTTCCTGGTTCCCCAGCCGACGAGACCTTGCGGCGCTTTGCTGATGGCCGGTCACCATCCTCGTCGCCATCCTCGTCTTCGGATGAGGGCGCACGTTCGGTCTTGGTGAATGTTGGTGTGGATGGCGCCGAGGCGAGGGGGGACGATGTCGTGGTGTCGAGTCTGATGGCTGCAGCCGGTTCATGAACTTCATTGCCAGCAGACGCGAAGTGCCTGCGCGAGGCGGCGTCGGTGGCATGTTTGCGACTTTGGAGGGGAGGGGGGTTGACTGCTGTGGTATTATGCACAGTTAGTGTTGGAATGTCATACAAAGCCAGGATTGTAATAGAAAATAAGAATATGACAGAGGCAACTCGATGCAAGAATATGTCGCGAGAAACGGCTCCTGCTGTTTTCGAGATTCACTATCGATAAGGCGCGAATACAGAAAATTAAAGTGGGTCGCATCGAAGCGCCTGAGCTTGGAATCGCCGGAAGATGGACTTTTCGTTAATCCGCGCTCAATAGCCCATCACGAGGTCCCATTTTTATTGGCCAACCGTAAGCCAGGCAATTGGTCGCAGAGAGAGCAGGAGCAAAGGTCCGCTTTTACCGGCAGCGGGCCACTTTGAAAAAGATCATAACGACCACGACCACGCCGAACGAAAGAAACAAACGCGGACGACGGACCTCCAGCCTCCGCCCGAGCTCTCCGCCAGACACCAATTGACACACCCAGCACCCGACAGCAACACCACAAACAACACAGATCGCCATGATGTCATTACGGACGGGCAGCCGGCAGCTTGCGCAGCGCCTGGCTGGCAACGGTGCCCGCGTGGCCCGGCGGTCCTTTACCGTGACGGCCGCATGGGCCAGGACGCCTCAACGGCCGCTTCGACGACCGACCTGACACCCCAGTCGACCAGCGAGGCCGGCGCTCCCACAACGACGGACCTGCAGCAGGCGCCCAACCGGGGCGGCGTGTGGACCCGGAACCAGCAGCCGCGCGGACAAGGCCATGACGGGCCCGCGCTTTGAGCAGACGGACTTTTCGCTGCAGCCCCAGCCGTACTCGCCATGGAGCTGATCCACCAGCAGCCGGTGCGGTGGACACACGACCGCATTGTGGCGTGCGACGGCGGCGGCGGTGCGGCCGGCCACCCGCGGGTGTTTATCAACACGGACAAGCCCCAGATCTGCGTCTGCGGCTACTGCGGCCTGCCTTTTGTGCGTTCCCCTTCCCCTTTTCGTTGGTGTTTTTTTTTTTTCATTTTTGTGGCTTGATTCAATTGCTGACACGTATCTTGTGCAGGCCAACGAGCACCACCGAAAACACCTCGAGTCGCTCTCCCAGACGTCGTACCCCCTGTAAAGCCGACATTCAATGGCCTAGGAATACTTTTGTCGACTTTTTTTGGTAGGGGGGGGGGGGGGGTATAAAAGAGCGTTTCTCACAGGACGCTTTTATTTTCGCAGTTTCCGAGCATACTCGACCGTGTCGAGAGTAGCCCACTAGTTATGGACATGTGCATAACATTTTGCCAAGCAATAAAAACGTATATGAGCTATCAGCAGTTCACAAACAATTAACCCTGCAAGCCCGTGATGTTGGCCGGGGTGGTACGGGCATTGGGATATTTCCTGGACAGATCAGAGCTGTCCCGCAACGAGAGACTGGAGCTGGGTATAGCCCATGTCTGGGCACACAGATACTGTTTGGTAAATAAAACTTTGTTGATCAGTGGTTTTCGTGCAACCTTATGATAGTGTAGGTATGGTTTAATTTTTATTACTACTTCTTATTTTAAAAAAGAATATCTGACCTAGCAAGTTGTAATGCCCGTGAAACAAAATAATACAAATAAAAATACAAAGGTCTAGCCATCATGCTTCGAGAGTAATTTGTCACGTCGTCCAAATCCTCCCTGTTTGTTACCGCTCGCTTGGCCACCGGCAGCGTCTTGCCATCCACCCTCCGCTTCCCGCTCGCCTTGCGCTTCTTAACATTCATCAGCACAGCGCGGTCAAAAGTCAATCAGCATCACCCGCTGCAGATCTTCGTTCCACAACAGGTTTGCCGCGCGGATATCGCCGTGCACGACCCCAAATGCCTCCACCTCACGCAGGGTCCGCTGCTGCTCCCCTCGATTTTCCGCTTCAGCGCCATGGTCCGTTGCCACGCCGCCTCGTCCGCCTCGTCAATTTCACCCAACTGCTTCTTTCTTGACACGATGGCATCGTCCCAACGGTCCCAATTGTTCTTCCACGGCAGCCTGGAGAACGTCCTCCACAGCGGCTCGCCACAAAACGACAGCAAAAGCATGTGCGCAAAGTGCGCGCCGTACATGTTCCAGTACTCCTCCACCAGGTCGATCACACCTAGACACACCGGCACCGCCGTCCCCTGGCACGCTTCCAGATGGCTGTAATTTCCTTTCCTTCTCTCGTGTGAATTCTGCAATCTGGAGCCTCAGCTCGGCTAGCTCGTTGTCCTCGCCTTGTCCTGACATGTCGAGTTCGCCTTTGGGGGTTTGAGCATATGTTGATTGTTTTGGGTCTTGCTGGTTCTGTGTTTTTGTGGCCGTCGTCAAACAAGGTCGGTGGCGTCGTCCGTGATGAAGACACGGCGGACGTACAGCTTGATGTTGTTCTTGGTCTTCTTTGTCTCGAACAGGTCGAAAGGAGCACGCTTCGGCACGAAGAGAATAGCACGGAACTCGAGCTGACCCTTGACGGAGAAGTGCTTGCCCAAGCCTGCCTAGGCCTACGCCTCGCATTGCCTGATGGAACCCCGGCCCTGACGACCGTGACACATAGCTTTGTTCGCCTCCCCGGCAGCAGCTCGTGACTCGCGCCATGGATTTTTTCATGTCGGTCAAGGACACACTGCGCCAGTTCCGGTCGCCGCCCCGCGTTGCTTACGATTGCCATACGTCTCGCCTCGCGATGCCCCCACGTCAAATATGCCTTTGGGCAAGTCTGTGTGGCTCATGGGGAGCAAGAAAGAAGTCGGCAGCATCACCCACACATTCGACTGCCCAGCAACTCCCGGCCCTACCCGTCCGGCTACCAGCACGACCTATCCCTCATCACGAAGACAGACGGCGATGCGATGACCTGTCCCTCTTGGGCTCCACATCTGGCCTACCGCTCGTGGACGGCTGGGCCAACATTCAAGAAGCGCTCGACGGGGCGCCTCTTTTTGTTGCGTCCACCGTGGCATACACGAACGACACTACCATCTCCCACGGGACACTGACTGGTAAGCAGGCCCAGGATGATCTTCATGCCCATGTTCAACAGGCCATTGCCGAGGGCACACAGTATACCTGGGACCCCGAGACGCTGGCGCAAATCAGTCTCCCTCCTTTGGCGCTGTGTTCCCCCTCCATCTGAACTACTGAAAAGCAACCCCCGAAGCCACAAAGGCGTTGATGGATGTTTTCCGCGGCGTGGCGGGCCAATCCGGCAGTCTCATCTGCCTCGGACGGCCGACAGACGACACCACAAAGGCGCTTTTGTTTCAAAATTTCGAGCTTACGGGGGAGACTGGGCTGGCCGCATTCTCTTGTTCGCAACGTCAAAGGAGGGTTTCTACTACCGTCGTACATCTATGACAAATGTCAAATTCCACCACGGAAGGGTCGGCCTGGAGCAAACGGCTGGAAGATTTGCCACCGTTCCTAGAGATCGGAAATTGTCAGATGCGCGACAGAGGAGTTTCAGCAGCCCGGTTTGATTTGAGCCTTTTTTAGGCGAACTCTGCTTATTATTTTATAATGGCCTCAGTTTTCTTTTCTTTTAGATCGCTTTATTATAATGATCACTTTTCTCATGTTTAGTATGTTTTCTACAGCTTTGAAGCTAACTTTGAATAAAGAAAAAAACCGTAAAAGCCATCGAGTGCAACCAAGATGAAATAAAACGCAAGCAGCACTAATGTAGCTTTGATAATAGAAAATAGAAAACAAAAGCAACGCAGACAAAACCCACAGATAAAACACCCGGCATTGAGCAACTATAACACCCCCAAAAACCTCGGACTGAATCCAAATCAAAGTTAAAAGGCTCCTGTCAGGTCAAGAGGACCCTCCAACGTGCTCTTCGTGACAGTCACGTTAATCTCTTCGTAGTCGTACCCGAACTGCGGGCTCGGCTTCCAGGACAAGTCGGCCTGCTGCGTGGCATCATTGGCGTCCTGGTCTCTAAGCAGCTCACGGCGTTCCTCGTCGATTGCAGGCTGTAATGTATGTTTGTAGTAGAAGACGGCATCCATCCTGGCTGGCGGGCGTGGCCGGGTCAACAGAGTAAATGTGTCGATTGCCTTGGCATTGGCCTCAGCCATGGTTGTGAATGAGCCCTTGTGGATGGGCTGAAAGAAAAAATACACGTCCGGATCGGGGTCCCCGTCGACACTGGATGCGTTCGTGACACTGTGCGCCGGGCTACGCGGTGCATCTTCTTGCTCGTCAATGTCCTGCATACCGTCACTCCTTGGGCTGCCAACGGCATCGGTGGTTGGATGACTGCCGGCGGCATCCTCGTCTACAGGATCGGCCGTATATTCTTGTGGTCTGCTGTCCACGTCCTGGTCGTCATCTCCGTCACTGCCATTCCCAATGCCTTCCCATTGCGGCTCTCATCGTCGCTGTCGTCCTCCTCCTCGACCTCCACAGGTGCCGGCTTGGGCATCTCGTCGAACTTGTAGATTACAAACGAGCCGTCTTTCTTGTCGACTTTCTTGCGCATAAAAGCAAAGACGTCGTACCGTGGCATTAGACACAGCTGCTTGTACCGCTCACCCATGCTATTTCCGGACAGCTCATCTAGGTCGACCCGGCCAAACCTCTTGCTCCTCGCGGTCGACGTAATGTACACAAACGTGCCGTCGGTGTACTTTACGCGGCTAGAGAACATGCCGTTACGCCCCGAGCCAAGCACCGCCCAGTCGAGCTCCATGCACGCCACGGCAGGCCCCGAAGGCGGCAGAAGCGACTCGGCATGCTTGTTTGGCCTTTCGTTTATCAAGAAATGACTCGGTGCGGATGGTTCTTCCTAGCCAATGTCCCATCACCATTGCATCAGTTGAGCCGGCGTGTGCGAAAGACGGTATACCGCATCACGATGCGGCTCTTATCGATGGGTATTCCGTGCGGTGCTCGATCTGACAAACCTGGCCTCGTCGGAACAGTCCTTGGGGCTTGGTCGCCTCTTTGTCATTGTCGTAGCCATGACGGTTATCGTTTGTAGCGCTCGTCATTGTCATCGTATACAATCTCACTGTCATGGATAGACGCGGTTCTGCCTTTTTGAGAGGTGGCAGAGGCAGCGTCAATGGTTCCCGACGCCTTGCGCTTGGCCACCCTTCTCCCCACGGACTTTTGCGATCTTTCTGTGGCTGCCCGTATCACAGCGGACTGCGGCAGGAGGATGTTTTTGGCTTGGGTACCGAGTACTCAGGCTTGGCCTTGATTCTCTCAAAGAGACAAATGTCCGTCAGCAAGTGTCGAGGGGAGTTTGTTTTAGCTGGTAGAGGGACTTTTCTCATGATCTCGACGGGCTGTTGTGGTGGCTGTAGCTGTAGCTGCGGTGTTGGCTTTTGTTGAAGAGACGGCGGTAGAAAAAAAGAGGCCTGGGGTCTACTGCCTTTGCTTCCTGTACGGCTTTCGGCTCGGTTCTCTGGGCACACATGGTTGTGGCTCGGGCTCGCACTCTGGCCCTGGTTTGCTGGGTTTCTGCAGCCCCGTCTCGCTCCATCCACTCCTTGAAGAAGTCTGGGATTTGTCCTCGCAAAGATTGGGGCTGAGGCTCTGCGCGCGGTTTGGGACCAGTTTCTTTCCGGAACAGTCGGGGCAGCCAATGTTCTTGTTTTGAGGGATGGCCAGCTGCTTGATTGTGGCAGCGTCTGTCTCGAAGCTTCTTGGTTGTCTTTTTTCGTCATCTCATCGTCATCGCTGTCGTCGTCTTCATCATCACTGCTCAATGCAGTGGGCTTTTTCGTGGGTGGTGGTGCATGTGGCCTCTCCTTTAGAAGACGGTGGAAAATGAAGTCTTGAACAAAAGGTGCTCGGTGGTGCTTTGGCCGGAGCCGTGGGTTCGTCGTCGAGGAACCCACCGAGTACCAACCGAGTCGGTGGGCTTTGCCTTTGCGTTGTTGCCCTTCTTCGACTTGGTCGTTTGTGACAGCAGGCTGTTTAATTTCGTGGACAGAGAGGGAAATCTAGCATTGCCGGCTCTGCTGGCCACGGGTGACGAGACACTTCCCAGCGCACCGCCCGACCCAGAGGAGACGCTGGAGTTGCTGCTGCGGCCGACTCCGGGCCGAAGGCTGAGCTGGCCCAGCTTGTCGAGGCTGCCTGCTGCTTGTCATCGCATTGTGATCGAGTTGTCACCAGGTAAGCTCCCACTTTGGACTCACTTGGCTGCTTGGCGTAAATTTGAGGTGACGATTTGGGAGTGAGAGGAAGATGAACGAAGGCGAGAGAGTCTAAATTTCGAGAGTAGAGTTGAAAGAAGGAGGATGAGATAATCTCGGGAGAGGAAAAATCAATGGAAAAGAGAAGGCAGCTCGGACATGTGATGTTTGGACTTTTCAACGAGCATGACACTGCTGGCAACGTTCCAGTTCTGATCCGTCTTATGTTGTTTTACTCGGCACAATTTTTATGTGTCTACGAGAGTCAGGTTTGAAGTTGTTTGAAAGTGGATATACTATATATAATATATAAAAATGTCCAGTGCTGCCTCCACAATAAGGTGACAAAGGCCTCACATAACATGGCATCCGCATTCATTAAATCATATCTTCATCTTTATGTAGTTGAATTGTTTGGCCTTTTTCTCTAAAAACGCCATCATCCATACCTTGCTTTTTATAGAATGCCAATTTCCAAACTCCATTGCCTCACAAAGTCTGTCACTCTCAATTGTCGGTTATCTCATGTCGACTTCTCGCGCTCGTTCACGTCCGCCGTGAGAACCGGCTCAGGTCCAGCCGTTCCATGGTGCTCTCGACGACGCGGCAGCAGGTCGGCTACCTGGTTTGCGTCCCGCAGTGCCGCCATGATGCCGTCCGCACGCAGTCCGCGCCTCTGCGCCAGGGTGCGGCGCACATTCTCAAACGAGTCCTCGCGGGCAGTGTACTCGCGCAGGACCTCGTTGGTCTCAAAGTCGACGTAGACACGCGTATCGCGCACGCGGACAAAGGACATTGTCGAGGGCGGAGGTAGAAGCGGCTCAGCAGCAGCAGACGCTGGGGCAATGGCGCGCGATCTTGACGCGCAGCACAGAGATGCCGTTGTCGTCGAGCTCGCTCTCGTACAGGATGACGTCGTCGTTGAACACAATAGGGTCGCGGCGGCGAAGGAGATCGAGTGGTAGGGACGTTATGGCTGTGGTGGGTGTGAGGCGGAGGGGAGAGGAGGAGGCGGATGCCGACGGAGGCGGTGGAGGGGGCAGGATGCCGTTGACGGCGGGTGCTTGCTTTGTTGATTTTGATTGTTGATGCCTCTGCGTCTGCTGCTGGTGCTGCCATCGCCGTTGCCGATGCTGTGCTGCGGCTCTCGCCCTCTTGCCCACCCACTAACCAGCTCCGTCCCCTTGTACGGGCCGTCGTGTAGCTCCAGTCGTACAGGCCGCACATCGCTGATGCCCTCGACCGAGCTCATCTCGCGGCTGCTGGCCCAGTCGCTCGCGTACGCCACCTGCAGCCGGCCCCTGGCCCGTCTTGTCGCCTGGTCCAGCGCGTCGCCAGCATCAAACCAGATCGCCCAGCCAGACGGCCGATGCCGGATGGCCACCTGGTTGTCGCCAAAAGATCATCTCCGGGACGGGGATGGTGATGCGCTCGGTCAGCTCGTCAATGGCGGGCCGCGCGCGAGATGGGCAGCTTGCGCGAGCTGATTCTCCCACTGGCCCTGGACATGTGTGCGCGTGGCTTGGCCAGGTCCGCCGCCGAGAGGAACGGTCGTTGACGGGCTGATGTTGTTCCTCGCTGGAGAGGCCATTCGTGTGGGCTGTGGAAGAGGGAGGGGGTGCGCAAGAGCTTCGTACGGCGGCGTATATGGCGGCTGCCGGTGCGGCTGCGGGATAATCTTATTGATAGGCAAAGGTTAGGAGGGCGATAGATCGGCAGATGCGGTGGTCGTGGGTTGAGGAGCTGGCAAAGCCTATGGAGGTGTTTTGTGAAGCTGGACGAGGAAACGAGTAAGTTCCGAGTTGTGAACCTGCTAGTGCGGGGGCCAACTGTCATTGGGCGGGAGGCAGGAGCGGCCAACAGCGTATTAAAGTGGAGACCTCTCCAGTGGTGGTTAGTGACCATTAACATGTTTCGGATAATGTCTACGGTTTCAGTGTTTGATTCTGATTCCTACTTTTCTTCTTGGGGGTATACATATACTCGTGGGCTTCGGTTTTTTTTTAGTCTCCAGGACTTCAAGGGCCGCAAGGCAAAGTCAACTGGTGCGTCAGGCCGAGCAGAGAGAAAGGCAGAGGCATTTAAATGGTTCTCGAGTGCTGGCATTTCTTTTGATGTTCAATGCCATAGAGACATCAACGGTTCCAGATCGATTTATTTTCCAGATCTCATATGTCAATACATATCGACTCTGAGACTGTGGTGTAGTAAGGCTCATCAGCAAGAAGGTTCGAGCCTAGATTAAGATGTTTTTCATTGGCGAGTGGGATAATATTATGAAAAAGCAAACAAACTGTGTATATTTACACTATTTTAAAATTCGAAATCACTTAATAGCTCTTATAACTAGGATATTCTAGAGCACACTTTCTTTGCACGCGCTGGACTGCTTTGTTCGAGAGCTTCCGGCAGACATCACGCCGCGTTTACCGCCATGGCCAGTCAGGAGCTGGT
>JADMNF010000229.1:0-48938 GCA_016097085.2 Sporothrix curviconia
AAGAGAGCACGCTCATACATGGCAATTTTCTCAATCCCAATTGAATTGCATTAGTATTGTTCGTCAGCGGAAAAGGCTACTCTTTATACAGCAACACCCACGCCCTCTTTATATCATTGCTCTCCTCTCAGGACGCATGGCTCGTTTCAACATCTCTCTCCTCCCTAGATGACAAAATAGGCGGCCACGGCGGCAACGACAACCGACCGCGGCACTGCCGGCTCGCGGGCCGCGGCAGACTTGGACGACGTCGCGCTGGGTGACGACGAGGTGGACGTGCCGGTGGCCTTGCAGACTCAGTGGGGCGATTGCTGCGCTGCTGCTGGCGGTGGTGCCGACATGGAAAAACTGCGGGCGTGTAGACCGTGCTGGCCTTGCCCGCGGCGTCCTGGATGGCAAACACATAGTCGGCCGCCGACACGGTGTGCCCGGGACCCACGTACGCCACGTTGCCCAGGTCTCGCGATGGCCCGTGGCCACGCTGCTCACGTTTTTGAGGGAGGCCGTGCTGGCGCCCTCATCAGCGATATGCTCACGTCCGGCGACAGCTGCTGTCGAGCGGCCACTGGATGATAATGGTCGAGCCCGCCTTGACGGCCTGGCCGGCCGCCGGCGAGAAGGTGCTGCTGGCGTTGGCGGCCGTTGTTGGTGATGCTAAACTGCGCCGAGTAGATCTCGGCTGCTGCTGCCGTCGGCCACCAGCGCAATGACGTAGTCGGCGGCGGGCGTCAGGTTGGCGGGCGGCTGCCACGAGATGGAGCCCGAGTCGTAAATGATGCGAGGCAATGGTGTAGAGGTGCGTCTTGCTGCTGCGGTCTCGAGGTAGACGAGAGCTTGTTGGCGTTGTCAGAGGACGTCCAGGCGATGACGGCGGGCTGGGTGCTGGAGACGACGGCACCGGAGGCCGGCTCCGTGAATGGTGTAGGAAGCGCGCGTCGGCGAGCCGACTGGCTCGCTGCGACGCGAAGAGCGCGAGGCGAAGAGGAGCGAGGGGATCTGCATTGCGATGGGTGGACGCAGCGAGTGCTTCTGGAGTGAGGACGGCAGGTATAGCGAACGTGGTTGTTAGGTGGCAGAGGTGAAGCGAGCGACGGGACGATGAGAGCGGACGACGGCAGCAACGGCGAGAGAAAGGAGAGAAAGGAGAGAAGAGTGGAAAGAAAGGAAAGAGAGGAGAGAGAGAAAACAAAGAAAAATAAAAAATAAAAAAGACCAAAAATAAAAAAAAAACGGGACTACAAAAAGATCACGATGATTTCAAATAGCTAATTTTTGCGCCTCCGCACGAAGCGGCACAGCCGGCAGGGGTCTGTTGGTAATGCGCTGTACTCCAGACTCTGGGAGCATTGCAACAGGCGAATTAAGATAGCAGAGAATTAATAGCAGCCATAATTATGGTTGTCCCAACGCAACGCACTCTCGCACGCCAGAACACAACACGGCACGCAGTTCCGGCAGCAGCGCTGTGCAGATGACGGCACGGGTTCCTATTTCAGCCACCAGTGCGGCGCCAACAGCGAAAACGGCAAGGCGAATGGCACTGTTAACCGTCTGCCCAACAGACAGCATAAGCAAGCTTTGGCCAGAGCCCACCGATCCTACGATCACCTCACCATCACGCTGCTCGGACATTCATATTGCTCGAGGATTCAGTAGGTAAAATGCGTTACGGAGAATTGTCGATGCCCAGAGGACGAAAGAAAAGACTGCCACAAAGTCTTCATGCCATCTTGACGCGGCGTTAGGCTGCGGCTCGGGTCTTACCCCATGCTTCTCCCTGGTGCAGCACTGCTTGTCGCGAGCCAGATGGCTGCCGCTGGTTGAACGCACTGCTCGGCGTTTTTTGATGTTCGTTCAGAGGCTTCCCTTCTCCCTGACGAAACCGACATGCATAGTATCTTTAGAGACGGGACCACGGGCAAGAGAACAGTACAAGACCAAGACTGAGAGAAGATAGAGAAGACTGAGATGAAGACTTGGGACCCGATCTTGGACAAGCGCACGGCCATGTCTCCATACATTCGTCTCCATCGCTTTGGACGGGCCATGAAGAGATACAGGTCGAGTAGCATCGATACGGAGTACTGAGTACATGTACATGTACATGTACATGGTGCTGATGCATGTCTATTCTTCTCTTAATTGCCACGTGCCAGCTTTGGGTCTTATTGTGCGACCAGCAAGTTATTCGCAACTTGGTCCGGTTTACATGTACACGCGGTGATCAATTCCTCGTGTATTAGTATTGATTATTAATTGACTTTACGTTATCTTTACAGATTTGTCTCTGTTCTTCTCAGCCGGCAGATCAAGCCGCGCCGCATCAGCCACCCACTCTGAATATCATCTGAATATGGGTAGAGTAATCTATCTGCAGGAATGGGGTGTGTGCTGTTTCTTTTGACCAGTCATCCAATCTCTTTTTTCCTCCCCCCCCCTTTTCTTTCTTTTTCTCTTTTCCCTTTCCCTCCCCCTTTTCACGAGATATGTCGATTGCCGTGGCGTAGTTTCAGCTGTGGCGGTTCTGCATCCGGGATTGGACACTTGTTGTTTCGCGTTTCATGGACCTGCATTCGCTCAGGGGTCTGGTATTTTGGCATCTTCTTCCTTTGACAGAATGCGCGAAAAGCCAGTGCTGAAAGAGATGTCGTGCCGAGACGTGTTTCAGACAAAAGACAAAGAAAGGTCGCGCTAGGGAAACCAAGCCAATTCAGCAGCCGAGACAGCCAAGCGGCCCAGGGGGAGGCCTGAGCCAGGGGCGCACTTGTCGGTTTTAGTGGGTTGCAGCGCGTTGTAAGTGGTCGAAGTGGTGGAAAGCAACGCCCCTTTCCTTGGCGTCTGAACTTTGAACTTTTCTTGGAACTTTCTTTGTCGTTTTTAGTTCTGCTGGCTCTCCTCTTGCGCCCTTGGTTCGCCCTGGCGACTTTCTTCTGTCTGTTGCCCTTTGCTTGGATTATTGTCTTGAATATTCAGTAGTCGCGGCGAGGTTCTTCCAGAGCAGACTATGCAAGTCCTCTGACGGAGGAAGCACTCTGGAGGACTCTCTCCCTCTCTTTTTCGCGTTTGTTTCCTGCATGCCTCCCTGAGTTCGGGTGACCCTTGCAGCCTGCTCCTCACTTTGCGACAGGCCCTTGCACCGCCGGTTGGACAGGCACGCCGCAGAGAGAGAAGAGGGGACAGCATGGTGATTGGCCATTCGTTCTGATTTTGTCTGCATGACTCTCGTCATTCTTTGAAGATACCTGTAAGATACTTTGAATTCACACGCTTTTACTGTGTTAAGATACATGGGCGTCCTTACTGAGTTATGTAATACATTGTACAGCTGGAACCCTGGAATATCCCTTGGATTGTGAGGGCAAAGTCGGTCGATCACCCATTTAAGAGTAAAAAACCATGTCGATTTCTGCTTCGAAGGGAGCGAAGAAACAGCTTAAAGTTGACGGGGGTCTAAATGTACATTACGTTGTCTCGTCTCTCCACATCGACCTGCCAGTGCTGCTTCTTTCTTTAGAAAATGCCCAAGCGCGATCAGTGTTTACTCTGCCTTTGCTTTCTTTGTCTTTTTGTCTTTGCCTTTACTTTCTGCCAGATCGAGCATGAATACTTGCAACCGTTCGATGACGTGCACAGACGCTCCGAACTGCAGAACGACTGCCAGAGAAACTCGCATTGCAAGGCTGAGCCACCAGATCACTCTGCGGTGTCTTCCCCTTTCCTTTTGCCCAGTCGCCTACCCTTGTCTCTTCTGTTCGCACCAATCCCTGTCCACCCTGTCCATGTCCCTGTCCATGTCACACCCTGTCCAGCGCACTAACACGACACACCCCCCCCCTGGAGCTCTGTTCCTTAATATACTTATCGTACAGTATATTGCTCGCGTGAGAGAGACAGCGCTTCCCTCACCCCCGTCGTGTTTGCAGTCTCTTCCTAACTATGTCCCACGATGTCCACAGAATCCACGATGACGAGTGTTTCCCCTGCAGCATCCTGTGCACCCTCCGTAGAAACCCGTCTGGATCTGTACTCGTATGTAAGTGGTGGTATTCTGTAGAGTGTCGCTGCCCCTGCCACGGGGAAGAGTAACACGATATCGTAGCCCATCGTGAGCCTGGTCTTGTCTCTACTGCTGGAAGCGATTCCCAGGTTCCCCATTCTTTAAGCCGTTTCGTCTTTTCCTTGCTCCCTTTTCGGTTGCTTCCCGACCCTGCCTCTGCTCCACCACTTTCCCGTTTCTGTCTTCTTTCTCCCTTTCTTCTTTCTTTCTTCTTTCTTCTTTCTTCTTTCTCTTTCTCCCCTCCTTCTCTCGTTTTGTCCCTACCTACGTTCTTTTCGTCACACTGCGTGTGCTTGCGCTCGCTCCTTTATACTTGCACGTCTTACATTCTTTTGTTCAATATTATACAGCATCTTCACTTCGATTACAGTCCTTATTCAGCCAAAAACGTTCAGCCAAGACGTTCAGCCAAGACGAGACAACGCATCGCGTCCATTACTATTTCTTTTTCTTTTTTCTTTCTCTCTTTTTTTCTCGCCACCTCGTGTTGATCGCACTCGTCTTCCCATCTTATACCTTCGCCCAGCTGCTCGGCCAGCCTCTTGTCTGTCACATTCACTATCACCAGATTCCCATTCTCGATTAGAAACTACAACACACTCGCGCTTTCCACAATACACTCACTCGCACCTTCCGCTTCAAGAAAGCCCGTCTGGCCCCTTTTTAAACATCACCAACTTTAATCGAACCCGAATTCTCGCTTCTCTTTTACACAATGGTCGCGTTCTCGGCCTTGACCTCGCGTCAGCCTCTCGCCGTCGCCGCCTTTGGCGCATGGAGTGCCGTGGCGTCGCCGGCTACGCCCGCATCGACCCCTGGTGTCTCCCGGCGAGCATCCGCCCACCTGCATGCCATCATGGGCTCTGGAGGCTTCACCGAGTCCGCCACCTACGCGACAATCACCGCCAGCAACTGCAACGTTCCTGCCTCGTCACGCAGGACAAGTCGTCGTACTTGGCACCCGGCCCTCTACTTCCTGGACACGACGACCAGCCAGTACGAGCTGGTGGAAGCAGGTGGGCGGCACGCTGGCCTACTACCTCCTCAACACGGGCAACGGCAACACTAACATCACGGCCTTCCCCGAGAACTTTCGCATGATCGCCGGCGACAACAGCGCCGCAGCTTTACCGCGGGCAACGTCGAGATGGCCGAACCCGCCCAAGTCCAACTGGGCCGCGCTCAACCAGACCAGCCAGGACAAGCTCGCCCAGCGCGCCCTCGCTTCAACTGCCTCGACTACAGCACCGACCCGAGGCTCGCTGTACCGCCACTTTTTTCCCGACAAGAACTACTGGACGCCAACTGCCCCGACGGCATCCGCTTCGAGCTCATGTTCCCGTCGTGCTGGAACGGCGTCGACGTGGACTCGGCCAACCACCAGAGCCATGTGGCCTACCCCGACCTGGTCATGACCGGGCGACTGTCCCGACGACTTTCCCGTCGCCTGCCGAGTCTGTTTTACGAGACCATCTGGAACACTGCCGCGTACATTGGCCGCACGGCAGTTTGTCATTTCCAACGGTGACGTGCAGGGTGAGTTTTTTTTTTTTTTTTTTTTCTTTCCTTTTTTTTCTCTTTTTTTTCTGTTGTCTTTTTTTTTGTCTTTTTTGTCTTTTTTGTGTCTTTTTTGTCTTTCTTTTCTTTCTGTGTTTCTTTTCTCTAACGAATACTCACAAATATCAGGCTTCGCGTACCACGGCGACTTCATGATGGGCTGGGACCCGGCGTTCCTCCAGGAGGCCGTCAACACCTGCACAAACCCTCGGGCGAGATCGAGGACTGCGCCATCTTCGAACATCCAGACCCTGGCCGAGGCCGAAGCCTGCAAGATTGCAGAGCCTGCCAACCTGGCGGGTGACAACGCAAGCGGCCCGCCTCGATCCTGCCCGGCAACATCGCTCCCTACGGCGACCTCATGGATGTCACCATGATCGCGACGTACAACCGGCGTTTTCGTCCCAGCCCACGGTCACCTCTGGGCTCGACGGCGGCTTTGGCGCCGGCAGTGTGGCCGCACGACCGCGCTGCTGCTGCCGCTACTTCTGGCTGCCTCTGCTGCCTCTGCTGCTGCTTGCGAATGCCGAAGCCGCTGCGCCGGCGCCTGCTGCGGCCCCAACGTCCCAGCTCGGCACCAACGGCATCAACGCCCAGGTCGTGTGCACACCGATAATGCGCTCTCGCGCCGCCTTTTCGTCAGCGTCCTCCAGCCAGGTTGCTCGGTCGCGTCACGGAGTCCCTCACCTAGCCCGAAACCATGGCAACGTTGTCAGCACCCAGTACGTCACCGTCGGCAACATGGTCACCGAGATCCTCTGGGAGGGAGACGATCGTCTATGTTACCGAGAACCCAGACCGTGACGCTGACGACGACAATCGTCGCGCTGGAACGGGGCTGGTGTGTCGGAGGAGATGCCGGCCGTGAGCGCGGTACTCGCACAAGCACATGCGCCGCCACGGCCGGCGCCATGAGCAGTGAAGATATCGGGGTAGCGCACCAGGCCGGCATTCTCTTCGTTTTGTATATTGTTGAACTTTTGGAATTTACCTTTTGCCTTTTTCTTGACATTTGGCCTTCTGTTGTGTTTGTGTTTTTTTGTCTGTCTGTTTGTGTTTTTCTGTTTTTTTTTGGGTTCTTGTATTGATATCGATTGGAAGGAAAGGGGGAAAGAGAAAAGGGCAGTTGTTCTCGAGATACCATATTTCCCAATTTTGACTCGGTTTTCTTTATTATTTTTATTGTTTATTGGCTCAACGACATGACTTGCTTCTTTATTGTTTTCAACGACATGCGACTGCAGGTAAGAAAGCCAATTGGCCGAGATTGCAGTCAGACGAAGTACGCTTTGCCATTCCGTGCGAGTTTTGGGGCAAACATTCAGCTAACCGAGCTCTCTTATTTTCTTTTGCGCCCACTTACACCCAAAATAGCAATTTCTCATCCTAGTCTCACGCCCACAAATCATCGACCACCACCGCCGCCGCACCCAAAAGAATGGACCAAAGCCGGCCTCTGGATGCCACGCGTCGCCCGCCGGGAAGCCCACGCTGCGCCAGGCGCCGTGCAAAGCTTCCCGCAGAGCCGTCCGCAAGGCTGGAATGCCGGCATGGTGTCGTCCCCAACGACGCATTCCAGCCTTGTTTGGCGGGGCCGGCATCAAATTGGGGTTTGCCTTCACCACGAGGCATGGAGGCGTAACACTCATTTGGGTATTGTTTTCTTGCATCTGGTTGTTTTGTCGGCTGTGGCTTTCTTCACCTGCTTCTTTTCCTCTTTTCTAACCGCCTCGCCGGTTTAACATTGCCCGTTCGTCGAACAACAACATCGACACCAACACCGACATCGACATCGACATCGACATCCCGAGCAGACAACTTCATTGCTCGACTGATTCGAAAATTCTCGGGCCCATTCGACAATCGACAACTTACCGGCTCCCCTCGCGACACACCTCCAGACCATTTTTCGGCATGATCTGAGGCAACCAGCTTTTTTTTCTCTTTTTTTGCCCTTTTGCCTTTCGCTCTCTTCTTGTTCTCTTCTTGTTCTGCACTCACCCGGTCATTGGACTCTCATCTAATCTTGTCGTTTTTTTCACTCTTATTTACAATGCCGAAACTTCTCTTGAGAGACGCTTCCGGCTCGGCCGGCGCTGCGAGTGGCGGCTCCGGCGTCAGCCTCGGCGTAATTATTGCTGTGGTGATCATCGGCACCGTCTTTCTGGCCGTGGGCGGCGGTCTCTTGTGCGCGTGGGTGGCCAGGCGAAACCGCCGCAAGCAGCGCCAGTCCCGGCGCCAGGAGGAAGAGGATGCCCGCACAAAGCAGATGATGGCCATCTCGATGATGCAGGACAGCGACGAGGGAGGCGCAGTCCGTCCGATCTCGGGGGACGCCAACGCGGCGGCAGCAGCAGCAGCAGCAGCGGCCGCCACCAACTACTTCCGCCCGGGCGGCCAGCCCATCTCGGACTGCTCGTCGAGCACGTGCTGCTCGCTGGCATCGACACGGGACTCGTTCTCGACCCTGGACGGCGACTTTGAGGGCGCGGGCGTTGACCTGGTGGTGGCTCTGGAACTGGCGGCGGTTCTGGCACAGCCAGCGGCGCTGGCGTCCGGCGGCAGAAACAGCGCAGCGCCGTGGTGCTCGGCCGCACGGGCAGCAACGGCAGCAGCAGCAGCGGCGGCGGCAGCAGCTCGCAGGGCGGCAGCAACGAGATCAAGCCGCAGAGCCAGCGCAACCGCTGCCAGCACGACCACGGCCACAACGGACACCACCACCACCGCCGGGGCACCGTGGACGGCTCGCCGCGCAAGCTGCGCCGCCGCCGTCCCGAGACATCCATTATTGCGTCGACCAACTCGCTCTTCTTCCCTGCGTTTATTGGCGAGAACGACAACAACGGCGACGCCAACGCCAGCCACGCTGCCGGCGGCGAGATTGGCCTGCGTGCGCCGCCGCCGACGTTCCTCCATCATCCGCGACAACGCATTCCCGCAGCGTCCGCCCCCGCCCCGGAACAGCAGCGCCTCCTGCCTCCGCACGGCCGCCCAATGGTGCGCCGAACGGTAACCGGTCCTCGATGCCCAACATGCTCCCTCGCCAGCAGAATGCCCGCTACCGGCCTCAACAGCAGCAGCAGCAGCCCCAGTCGAACCAAGCGATGCAGCAGGGCCCGTCCTGCAGCCGCCTCCGCCATCTCGGCCCGGACTCTGCCCCGCCCGCCACAGCCTGCTCTGATCATCCCCAACCAGCCCGAGTCGTACATCCCGCCGGTGTTCCCTTCCATCCTAGCTTCCAGCCGCAGCAGCAGCACCAGATGATGATCATAATGATGCAGCAGCAGCAAATGCAGCTCCAGCAGCAGATCCGCCAGCAGGCACCTGCAACAGCAGCAGCAGCAGCAACTGCGGCAGTCCCGCTCTGCAGCAAGACGTCCAGACTCTCTCCACAGACACGGCCCTGACGGAGATTCTCCGGTCCACAGAGCAGCGCCTGGCACAGCTGCAGGGCCAGCAGAATGCCCGCTACCGGCCTGGGCTCGATGAAACGCCTGTCGGCTTCGAGCCCGCCCAAGGCTTCTACCGCTTCCACCGCAGCAGCGGCCGCGGAGCTCGACAGCGAGTCTGTCAAGCGCACGTCGCAGACGTCCAACTCGGATGCCGACAGCATGGTCAAGGGTGGCAAGGACGAGCGCGACACGAGCCCCATCGTCGACGCCATCCCGACGGCCCTGTCGAGCCCAGCAAGAGCCCCAACAAGAACCGCGTGGCCGCCGGCACGCTCGCCATGGCGGGAAGCAACGTGCTGGCCCACCCAATGATTGCTCCCGGCCCCCGTCGTCCTGCTGCCCAGCCGGCAACGTCCCTGCACTCGTCACCCGAGACGCGCTCGCCGTCGTCGGTGTACTCGTCGTCGTGGTGACTTCCGTGCTGCTCGACTTCTACAGCGTCGACGAGCGGGACGACAAGGCTATGGCCGCCGCGGCGAGCAAGGCTACGTCCAAGGGCGGTGCTGTCCGCATCGCCAGCAGCGACGACGACGACGATGCACAAAACGACCGCATCCTGGCTGGCCTTGGCATCACGAGCAACAACACCCTCGACAGCCAGTTTGTCGAGGCCAAGAAGCCCGAGGATCTGCAGGTGGCGCTTGGCGGATACGGCGGCTCTGGTCCCGGCTGCACTGGCGACGCCCAAGGCGCGTGCCTCTGCCGAGCCTGCCACGGCTGCTCCCGACCTGCCGGCCCGGTCGCCGAAGCGGTACAGCGGTTCCGGCCCGTCGATGCCCAAGGGCAGCGGTATCATGATCCCGCACAGCTCGAGCACGAACAGCAACCTGAACAGCAGCTCGTCGTACAAGAACATGACCCACGGCAACATTAATATGGGCGCAAACGGCAACGCCAACGGCAGCAATAACTCCACGCCGAGCCGCAACGGCAGCGTGTGGCAGCAGGCGCCGTTCGCCGCAGCAGATGCAGCAGATGCAGCAGATGCAGCAGTACAGCATGCTGTATGAACAATGGCAACGTGCGCCGCCTGTCCTTTAACGGCTCCAACATGCAGGGCGGCTTTTGCTGGAAGCCGGCCCAACTCGGGCCACTTTAGCGGGAGCCCGGCCGTGCGCCTGATGGTGACGAGTCCCAGCAAGCCCGATACCAGCAATCAGAACAACATCAACATGAAAGACGCAGCCGATCTCAGCGACGAGAAGACGCCCACGTCCGAGACGAGCATGCTGGACTGGCGCGGCTCCACGGTGGCGCCCTCGTCGACGTCATCGTCGCCCATCCGCGGCGCCCGTGGTGACCGCTCGCTGCTGCAAAGCTCCCCGACGCTGGGCCCCGAGGACGAGCACTCGCTCGTGCGCGGCCGCGCCAACCCGCGCACCGGCTGGGGCGCCGGCAGCGTCGGCATGCTGCCGCCAAGCCCGCCCAAGCACGGCCGCCGCTCGCTCAACGAGCGCATCGAGGCGCTGCAGGCCGTCGAGAGCGAGCAGGCGCAGTTCCGCCGCTCGGTGGTGCGCCCGCTTGCCGCGGCCGCCCTCGTTTGGCAGCCACAACAACCTGAATACGATTCAGCAAAACATGAACACCAACAGCCTGACCGTTGTCGCCGCTGCCGCCGAGCTGCGCCGCATGAACAGCACAGCCTACAGCGAGGCCTCGAGCTGCTACAGCAATGCGACGTCGGCCACGAGCCACGCTGCCAACAACAACAACACTACCCAGCAGCACTTTATTTCCACGGCGCTTCGGCCATGGGCCTGACACAGCCGCGCCGCCGGCCGCCGCCGCGCCGCAACAGCAGTGCCGGCGAGTCGGCCAGCAGCGCTGCCCAGCGCAACAGCATCGTCGGCAGCCGGCAGTACCTGGCGCTCGGCAAGAAGCGCGTCTCGCAGGTGCCCTCTACTGTGAATGGCGGCAACGCTACCGGCTACGACAAGGAGAACCGCGACGCGGGCAACAAGCGCAGCTCGGCGCCGCCCACGTCGTCGCGCCCCGCGCCCCAGCGCAGCCGCTCGACCAAGTCCATGACGACAACGGGGACGGTGCTGCGGCGCGTCGACGAGAACCCGGCGTCGGGTGCGTCGACGCCGGCCAACGGCACGCCCAAGAAGAACTCACCCGGCCCCAAGGGCACCCCCAGCAAGGGCACCCCCAGCAAGGTCTGACGCCGTCGGCCACGGCGGGCTCCAACCTGAGCGTCTTCTCCGCGAGCCCGTCCGCGGCGACGACGCCCAAGGCCAACACGGGCCGGCCGCTGCGCAAGTCGCCGAGCCGGTCCACGCAGGTGGGCTCGGCTGTCTCGGCCAACGGCAGCCCGGCGGGCAAGCTGCGGGCCAAGTCGGCGATGATGAACCCGAGCACGCCGACGCGGAAACAGCGCCAACGGCGGCGGTGTCTGGCAGCCGACGAGCCGGGACAGCCTGGGCCTGTACGACCAGGACGGCTTCCTGCTGAGCTCTCCCGCGCGGCAGTAAAGCGGATCGGGGTTGTAGGAAGAGGAGGGAAAGAGAGCATTATCTTTTTCTTTGGCGGGGGATTCACTACACAGCACCTTTTTTTCACACGGCGCCTTGACACACACACACACTCGTTTTCATTCTCACTCTCATTTCCTTTCCTTTTTTCTTTCCGGGAGGTCCTTTCTTCATCTTGTCGGGGTTGGGTGCATTCTTTGGGAGAATATTTCTGTCTTCAACCAGTAGCATTCTAAAGTATTTTTTTTATTTATTTTTGTCCCTTATCATTATTATCATTATTATTATTATATATATATATATCTCTCTCTTTTTATTTTTCTTAAAAAAAATCTTTATTATTATTTATTAAAATCATGATCAATCCTGTTTATCTCTACATAAATATTGAAACTACCGAGTACAACCCTGATATATATAAAATAAACGTATCTATTGTTCCTTAGAACACTAACGCTTGACGTTTACCAAAACACGGCGTGATGGAATGCAGTGACTTTAGCACTTCGCCAACAGCTAGTGTGGGCCCGCTACCTCAGCGCTGCTCCCATGTGAAAGGTGTCACCACCGCTGCTTCTCATCGCGACACACACAATCGCAGCCCACTGCAACCTTTCCCGAGGCAATCGACTCACCGGCCGAGCAACACAGCATACGTACTCGTTGAGCACAACGCACGCCTGCCCACGGCGGTGGTGTCACCCAACCGGTATTGCCGCGTTCTTCTCCCGCCTTTTCGTGCCCCTCATTCCTGCTGAAATTGCGCTCCGCTTGCCATTGCCTCTTTCGAGAGGGAAAACAGGAGAAAAGGAAAAAAAGGAAGAAAATGGCGCCGATTCCACACACGCCCAAGGTGGTCGTCTACCACCAGACGCACCACACCCGCGATGGCCAGCGGCCCATCTCCATCCTCCCGCTGCTGGGGCGCGACGACGGCGCCGGCTCCGGCCGCCCCTCGGCCACGCACATTGTCGTCGCGGCTGTGCACGTCAACGACCCAGACAGCCACAAGTCCGGCGCCCCCCCGCCACTGACGCTCAACGACCACGCGCCAGACCACCCGCGGTTTGACGTGCTGTGGAGCGAGGTGGCGGCTGCACAGGCGCGGGGCGTGCGCGTGCTGGCGCTGCTGGGCGGCGCGGCCAAGGGGTCGTACGAGCGGCTCGACATCTCGCGCGTGGCGTCGCAGGCCGTGTTCGAGCGGCACTATGCGCCGCTGTACTCGCTGCTGCGGCAGCGGCGGTTCGACGGCGTGGACCTGGATGTCGAGGAGCCCATGTCGCTGACGGGTGTCGTCTACCTGATCGATCGGCTGCGCGCCGACTTTGGCCCTTCCTTCTTGCTGACGATGGCGCCCGTGGCCGCCGCGCTTCTACGGCCACACGACCCGCGCTGCAACCTGTCCGGGTTCTCCTATGCTGATCTGGAACGCCAGCGGGGCCACGAGATCGCATGTACCATGCGCAGTTCTACTGCGGCTGGGGCGACGCCGGCCAGCCGCACATGTATGCGGCCATGGTCGGGCTGGGCCCTGGCGGGTCTGCACTCGGCGGCACGGGCGGGCCTGGCGGGCTGATGCCCCAGATCCCCAGCGCATCCTTTGTCTGGCCGGCGCATCGCGTGGTTATGGGCCTCGTGACCAACCCGGCCAACGGCCCCGGCTTTGTTTCGCTGGACACGTCGGCTGAAGTGATGATGCAGCTGCAGGCAGCGACTTCGGCAGCAGCCGTGGCGTTCCCGGCCGTCCCAGGCATGCGCGGCGGCCCCTTTGCGGGTGTTTCGGGCTGGGAGTACTTTAATTCTTTGCCCGGCGGCGAAGAGCGGCCGTGGGAGTGGGCCGAGTGGATGTCGGCGATCTTGGGCGCGCGTGTCGAGGCAGACGGGCTGGCAGGCAATCTGCAGACAGAACCGGCGACGGCAGCAGCATCAGCGATATCAGCAACATCAGCGGCAAAAACGGCTGCGACAGCAGCAGCTACACTGGCCTCTGCAAACGAGCCAGAAGCCGACCCCGACAAGGCGGGCGGGCCGGATGTGCCGGTTCCTGCACCGTTCGAGTACACCACAGACTCCGAGGACGCATAGTTTCAAGGCGCTGGGTTTTGTCAGTAAAAGTACAGGGTCGTGGGAAACGGAACCAAAAAGAAGACGGCAGGGGAAGGCCGACAAAACAGAAGGACACAGTAGACCCCTCCTGGCAAATTGGGACAGAACAAGGATGGCAAGCAACGCAGGCAAGAATATCTTACTTTGCACTCTGTATGTACATACAGTAGCTGCAAGTTCAGCAAGCATAAACCACTTCTTGCCCGTCTTGCCCGTCTTGCCCGCCCTTGCCCGCGTGTTTGCCTGCAGCCGGGTGATACCTGTACAGATGCAAGTTACAAGTACTCTGCCGAGAAATGTACAATCTCCACAAGGCTGAACCTGCAAGCGTCTCCGACCTCTGATCACAGCATCCGGCCAATGGGAAGCGGAGCTGGAAGTGGACGGTCGTTTCCTCCCACCCTCACCCACGCTGGCAGACCATCTGCCCACATCCTGCTCCCGTGCTGCAGGAAGGGTGATCCTGATCCTTCAGACGCCACACCATGCGCATATCGCAGGTTCCGGCCCTTCCTCTCGGCAGGTACTGTAATCGTGCAGGGAAGGAAGCGAAGGAGACGTTGGGCAGGGCCTGAGATGGGTGTGTGTGCGCAGTTATTGGCAAGAGAAATGCCGTCCATCTATTTCTGGAATGCATTGTCTGTCCAGAGACGAAAAGTGAGGCTCGGATTAGACGGGGCCGTGTGGCAAAGCGCTGCTTCGCATACCGTCTAGCACCGTATTGCCATCTGTCGTTATCTCGTGTCATTCGGAGGGACAGGCTGTCTTGTTACTGCCTCAAACGAGCGAATTGGAATTGTGTCCTGTGTCTCCGTCATCCTAGAATAACTGAAACAGGCCCTCGAAATCCTAATTTGGAATTCTGCACGCGATTGGCCTCAAAAGGCTTAGGTGATGGATATGACGTACCTTGCAGGGCGCCAGTGACACGGATCTTCTCTCTCTCTCTCCTTCGTGATGCAGGGCATATCTTGTCGAATCTTATTGTGAGCTTTATGATCAGACATCCGGTTTGTTCTTTCCCCATTCACTGCCGCCGCCCCTTGCAGTTGAGAAGACGAGATAGCCACATGCTGGGTCAATCGTTCTCGGGCTGCCTCTGAAACGGAGATGGACGGTACACCGTTCAACCCGATGCTGTGGAACGCTAAGAAGATGGGATCAGAGGATCACAAGGATCACGGGGATCACAAGGATCGGAGGAATGCCCAGCTAGGGCCATGAACTTCGAGTTCGTTGCAATGGGCGTCAACCTATTTTGAACATCTGCAGCATGACGTTTGGCTTGGTGTGGCAAGTTTTGACCCGGGTCTCTCTTGTTTCTCTTTCTGTTGCAGGAAGCCGCACATGGTCGACAAGAAACTGCGTGGCCAAGTCCTCGCTTAAAGGAGAGCAAATTGGGACTCGTGCAGCGATAAAAAGGAGCAGGACTCCCAGCCGCAAGCCAAGCCCAACTGTTTGAAGTCGAGTCCGCTTTTCTGTCCGGCGATGTACAGGAAACAAGGACCCTCTTCCGTGCCCTTGCATACGACGTATTCCGTTCTGAGCACACTTCATTCGACTGCTGGTGGACTGTCTCAGTGATTCACTGATGGAACCTGTGTGCGCGCGCAGCGGGACGATTTTGGCTAGGTCTGAGCCAGTGCCTCGAACTGTACGTATCGTGCAACGTTTCTGGACAGGAGAAAACTTGAAAAAGGCCCGCTGGGACCAAAACGGCATATACTCCGTGATGTGAGGCACAGCTTCGGAGGGTATTGGAAGCACTGCACTGGAAAAGCAGACTGCAGAGGCATGGCAAGTGCCAGAACTCGGCGTGTTCTGACATGGGACGTGGAGAGAAAGACAAGACGAAGCGTGTCGAACCACTTTGCGCTGCCACTTCCATCTTCCACGACACCCGAAGCTTCACACCCTATTTTTTGTCCTGGCTAGAAACCCGTGTGTAGTTTCTGGGTCGAGGGCGTCTACATAGCCGCGGCATCGATCAAAGCCTCACATTGCAGTGGTCGTGTGAAGGCAGAGACCGAACAGCAGGAAACATTGAGGCCGATACAGCACAGCCCAGAACCGAAAATAGAAGGCAGCAAAACACACGCAAAACACGTACAAGGCACAAATTGGATTGGCAGATTGTGTGCGGTAGTAAACAGATTGAGGCAGGAAGAGTGCGGCACGGCCGGATGTTTCTATCTGGGGACACGAAAAATCCCGGTATTGTTTTGGGGCGGAGGAAGGCTGCAGGAATGGAAAGGAAGGCATGTCTCTGCTGCTTGGTTGTTGGAAGACTGGCCGAACTGCAGTTTTGGGCCTTCCGCTAGCCAGATCGTGACATTGTGACGCTGTGACGTAGTGGGCGTGGGTGAGATCCTACACTGCCTCGTGTTTAGCTTTGGGCGTTGGGTCGTATCGACAAATTGTCAGCAGACAAGAACACGGCAGAAGCGGGAAGAAACTAAACAGGAAAGGCGACCGGACGACTGGACGATGAAAACGGACAAAGAAGAAACGGACAAGAGAAGGGCAAAAAAGAAGAGGAATAAAAAAGAGAACGGTCAAAAAAGAGAACTGCAAAGAGAGCTCCATTGGCTACTGTTGCTGTGTTGCACTTACTGGGCACTTATTTTACTGGGGCGACGTGGGATGATCGAGGGTCGATTGGCAAAAGATGACGCCGAGTTTCTAGCAAAAGACGCAAGCGAAGACGAAGAAGACGAAAGACGAGAGAGTCGACCGAGGAGGAATAAAAGGGGGCCAGACAATCCGAGAAGGAGCTACGGAGTGCCGAATTCCCTAACACGGAAAGACACACGGAAACCTGCAGAAAGAAGGCCACGGACGTTCCAAGCTTATCCAGGGGCAGGCGCGACTGCGGCAGAACCAAAGCGGAAAGAGTCACCCAGGCATCCAGACTGGCACCTTTGCCTCTCAGCTGACATGGGCGTGGCTGGGGGGTAACCGACTGCTGCGCGTCCCATACTCGGACGGCTGTCCACCAACGACTCGAGATGTATTACTCCGTGATGTAGGTGCGGAATACCCTGACCAGCTGAGATGCCTTGGCTCGATCCGGTACAAAGGTACGTATCTTACCTTGTAGGGCCTCTTTGTAGCACGATGCAGATTCGCCAGAGAGAGAAAGAGCGGGCAGAAACGATCGCAGGCGCGACCCTGGGCCCCTTGCCGCATTGGGACGAAAATGCCACACAACGTAACGTGCATCGAGCGCCTTGTTCTTGCAGATGCCCTGGCTTTGTCTGTGTGTCCTCGCCTATTTGCTGCGCTTGTCTTCTCCCATCTGCAGAGTACGAATATTTCTCATACAAAGTACAAGTAAGATACCTTTTTGGTCTTTCTGAAGAAGATGCCACCAACCCCTTTCCCCTTTCTGGGGTGATATGTACGTGTACATGGACATATCGCTGCTGGCGAGATGTGGCGTGTAAACTGGCGTGAAACGGCCCTGGGTGTGCATCTTACATGTATTGTGTATCTATCGTACGTATTCCAAACATGTTTTTTCTGGCTACTTGTAGACCCTCCTTTAAACGGCCGCCCGCCAATAGCGCTGCCGGGAACGCGGCTCTTCCTTGTCCTTGGGATATCACAGAGGATAAGTACACAGCTGCCCCGTCGCGTGTTCGTTCCTGCCTGATGCACGGCTAGCAGGGGCCTGGCCATGGCTGCTTCTGGATCTGGAAAAAGACACCGCCCTGTTTCTTGCCTTGCTTTTCGGGTTGTCTACTTGCACGGAGTACTGTATGTAGTAAGATGGAGTAATACTCCGTACTTTGCCTGCCTTGCCGTCAGAGCCCGTGTTGGTGCCTAGTCGACAGGGCATGTGTCGCCTCGAGCATGTCCCGTTTCTTACACCTGTGCCAGCTCTCTCAAATCTCTCGATGGGTCGACGAGTCGCACATCGCATCGTTGCTTCCCTTTCTGGCTGTTCGTGACTCGGGGACACGGCACTAGTGGGTGCTTAGGGGCCGCGCCTTCCTCTCCTCAGCCTTGCTCTTCCCCATCCTGCCACACCTCACCCCATTTCTGATTTGCACTGCACTGGACTTTGCCCCTGTCTCCTCTCTCCTGTTTGTATCGCGACCTCACCTTGATCTGCGCGCCTCGTTTGTCCACCTGTCGATTTGTCGATTTGTTTCTCTTGTGTATCGCCCGCCCCTGTAGCCGGCGGGCCCGTTGTCCGACCCAGTCAGCTGCCGGCCCAGCAGAGCCATCGGCTGTAATGCGGCCGCATTTGTGACGTCGTTGATTTTTCTTTTTTTTTCTTTTTCTTTTTTTGTTCTGTCTTTTCTTTTCTTTTCTTTTCTTTCTCTTTTCTTATCATTTTCTTTCTTTTTTCTACCTTTTTCACGCTACTCTCCTTCAAGGCTGCGGCCTAGGCTTCCGCTCGTGTCTGCGGTACTGCAACCTGGGTCTGCACATCTGCAGTCGAAATCCCCAATCGAGTCTCAATTGCATCCATCGTGCAGATGCCATACCGAACGCCATGCGTCATTGAACATCTCGCATCCCACGTCCGTCACAGTGCCAATGCCTGTGGAGTCAAGCCGCACACACACACACACACACACACACACACAACCCTGCCAACCGCACGGCGCCCCAACTGCCACGGGCGGGCCTTTGCGAAACGATGCGCCTGGAGACGTGAAAAGACGACTTGCTTGCGTGAATGGGAGGTGATGCAGCCTGTTCCCAGAACGGGGCGTGCCTATCGCCTTTTGTCTCGTGTCTCACTCTGGCCGCGTTGTAGTCATGTCTCTGGACTACGCCGCACGGCCTCTGATTCGCGGCGTGCCTAATTACCCAACCCCTTGATTGGGGCCTGGAACTGCCCTTTTTTATCTTTGTCTTTGTGACTGTCTTTTGTGACTTTGTCTCTTAGATATTCCTCGGCCTTCTTTGTTTCTCCGTCCCTTGGCCCCTGCAGCCGGCCCTCGCCGAGCCTCATGCAACGTTCTGTCTTGTTCCTTATTCGTATCTTACTTGCTCTCCGCCCTTCTCCTGCCCCTGCCGCATTCCCTGCCGTCGCTCTGGCGCTCGTGCGGCGCTTGTCGGTGTGGCTGCCTCGTTGCTGCCTTGCCGATGCGCAGTTGCTGCCTCGCGAATATCCACTGGTGACTCTTTTCTCATTGCGTACCCCGGGGCTCATTGCTTGTCCCTTAATTTTGTGCTTGCGTGCTGGCAAAACTGGCAAAAGGCGAGACAGGGCGGGTCAACAAACAAGTCACCCAAAACGAGGCGCCCATCGGACGTCACTGCAAGGCGCGAAAACGAGCTCTCTGGCCCAAAATGGCAAAAATGACATCTTACACGCACACGCTCACAACCCAGTCGCCGATAGCACACGAGCACACGCGCACATACGCACTCCCACATGCAGAGAACCAGCCAGAAAACACAGAAAGGGCCATGCCAGGGGCTTAGATGAGAGTTGACTCTTTTCGGCTGGCTCGTTGGTTTTACTTTGCCTTTTATCTTTTATTTTATTTTATTTTATTTTGCTTATTTTATGCTTCTTTGATTATCCTGAGTTTGTCCGTCTTGCCCGTCTTGTCCGCATCTCCTTGCCTTTCCTTTCCTTCCTTGCCTTTCCTTTCCGTGTCTTTCCTGGCTTCCGTTATCACCACCACCTACAACGCCACCAACATTGCACGCCCGGCGTGACGGGGTGTCAGAATAGGATGGCAGCGCCCAGCGGCACACTTGGATGAAGGATGCAAGCGATAAACCAGGAATTCTCCATCCTTGCAAAGCAGCAAAAGCCTCATCCTGGCACTGCCCAAGCTCTCGTCTTGCCAACGGTCTCCAGTCTATATAAGGTTTAGTCCCTCCTCCTAGAACGAAAGCTAGATCTTCCATCATCTCACCATCACATCATTCCCTCGACCACAATCGCCCGTTCAGAACACAGACCACTGCCACTTGCCTCTGCGTCTTAATTCTCGCAATCTCGTTATATATCTCGTTATATAAACTGATCCTGTCGGCGTCGTCTCTCACCACGCTGTCCTGACGCTTTTGCATCTTTGCACATTTTCCAACCTCACTTACAACCTCAATCTCACAATTTTTGACCTTGAAACTTTATTACCACTCACCCACACATCCACACATCCACACGTCCATCACAATGGCTGCTTTCTTCACACACCGCCGATTCTACCGTCATGACCCTGCCGGTCTGAGTACGGCCGCAGTGGTTAACAACGGCAAGCCTGGCAACGAGGAGGACACGTCCAAAGACCAGGGCCGCAGCGGCTACAACAAGTAAGTCGAGCATCGCCTCCACACTAAGGCACAGTTCAATGCATAGAGCCCAATGCTGACAGCCCTTGCTCCAGGGGCGACAAGGAGGATGAGCAGACAACGAGTAGCAGGGAAATTGACCTGCTGGCCTGCTGGCCTTGTACACCACATCCCTATAGATCTATTTATATCTGGCGCATTGGCTATCTTGGAGTTGCTTGGTTTTGCATTCCCATCGCCGCTTTCCCCATCTCCATGCAGGTCTCGCAACTGCGTGCCTTTTTGGAGCCGGCACCACTCTGACGAAAGAATACGAGAATACGACTGTGGTGGTAGTGCTCTTTGGCCTTGGGCTTATCTATGTACTATTTACTTTTTGATCTTGGTTGTTTTATTTTGTTGTTTTGGTTTTTTTTGTTATTTCGGCTGGTTTGATATCACAAGACAGAGACCTCACGGCATGCAATTTGACACAGAACACTTTTCTTCTTTTGGCATCAATATATACACATTATTGTCTATTTATCCTGCTCATGTCTGGGATGTACAGCACGCGCAACAGAACACCAATATATGACGGTATTTGTCTCTCACTTTCCAACGCAGAACCTAAACGCAAGCGTTAGCAAAAACCCTGGCGCCCAAATAGCACTCACAAGCCCGCATCGAACGGCACTTACTTTTCAAAAATAACACCGAGCACCTCTTCAATGTCGCCCGCCTCGCACGACCGTGATCCGTGCAAGGCAGTCCGCCGCATACCGCAGATGCTCGGCAGCCAGCACGACGTCGGGGTCAGCGCCGGCACCACCTTCCGTTCCCTCGCCTGCCTCGGCCATAAAGTCCTCCAGGTGGGCGCGACACTGTGCTAGAAGCTGTTGCTGCCGTGCCGTCACGCCAAGAGGTCTGCTCATCGGGCGGCAGGTCGGTCATGTTTGCAAAGGCAGCGGCCAGCGTATCTACCAGGCCGTGGATGCCGCCGGGATCGTTGCCGGCCAGCGGCGCGCCTCTGCTGCTTGGCATGAGACGGCCATCAGCGGCATTGGCATCGATGCGCCGCCACGCCCTCAGCAGCAGCACGAAACTTGTCGACGAGCGCCGCCAGCGTGGCCTCATCATCGGCCACGAGATCACACTTGTTGAGCACAATGAGCCGTTCGCGGGCCTGCGCCGCCAGCCGCAGTGTCTCGTTGTCGTAGCTGACGTAAAAGCCGCTTCCATTTTGGCCGGCGCGCTCTACGGATGCCAGGACAATGACCGACGTCGCGCGTCGTGCCCGCCGGATGCCCTCAGCTTCAATGGCGCCAAGGGGGCGAAGGAGAAGGTGCTGCTGCTGTGGAGGCCGGGGCCGGGGCTGGGGCCTGACGGAAGCCTGCCGTGTCGGCAAACGTGCACAGGTACCCCCGCAGGTCCAGGCTCGCCTCCACGACGTCGCGCGTCGTGCCCGCCTCGTCCGACACAATCGACGCTTCGCGGCCCACGACCAGGTTCATCAGCGACGACTTGCCCGCGTTGGCCGGGCCGACGAGGGCCAGCCGGATGCCGTGTCGCAGCAGACTGCTGCGGTCCGCCGCCGCCTCGTGCGCGCGCACGTGCCGCTGCAACTGCGCCACCTGCGAGGCCACACCGCGCAGCAGCTCGCGCGGCGACTCGTCAAAGTGCTGGTCCTCGGCAAAGTCAATGAGGGCCTCGATCTCGGCGCGTGCCGCGAGCAGCATGGCGCGCCACGCTTCGTATGTGCGGCCGAGGCGGCCGAGGCGGCCGCGGACGGCGGCGCGGCGCTGGTGCTCGGTGGCGCATCGAGCGTGTCGCCCAGGGCCTCGACCTGGGCGAGGTCGAGGCGGTTGTTGAGGAACGCGCGGCGGGTAAACTCGCCAGGCTCTGCATAGCGGAACAGCAGTTCTAGGCCCTGCTGTTGTTGTTATTGTTTTTGGGTAGTGGTGGTGGAAGGCAGGGATCGCGCGCAGGACGGCCTTGACCGTCGCGGGCCCGCGTGGACGTGCAGCTCGAGGACGTCCTCGCCGGTGACCGACCTGGGCCCCGGAAAGTAGACGACGACGGCAGAGCGGTCGAGGATGTTGGCGTCGCCAGCGTGGGAAGCAGCCGGCGCATAGAGTGTCCGCACGGCTGCGTACCGTGGCTTGAGGGCGCGAGCAGCTGGGCACAAGGCGTTGTAGATCTGAGGGCGAGGTCAGGGCGAGGTCATGGTGAGGTTGAGAGCAAAAGAGAGACACACATCAAGACAGGATGAGCCTGATATGCGAATGACGGCAATGCCGGCCTTGCCAGGCGCGGACGAGAGAGCGTAGATTGGTGCATCGTCGGTGTCAAAGGAAGAGGAGGCAGGGAAGGAGACGTGGATGAGACGCCGCGCCTTGCTGGTGGTCTGATGTAAGAGATAGCTCTGCATGAGAGCCTTCTCATGGGACAGTGCTGGTCATGGAAGCTGGGGTGAGTTGCCTGTGAGAGGGGACGATGAGACGAGACTGATGAGGAAAAGACTGCAAGTCACGCGCCGCGGTATTCGCGCGTCAATGTTGGCCGAGCCATGGCTCCTTGTCACTTTGAGAGTCAACACCCGTTTTCAGTGAGTTTTATGCGAATGTTGACGCGGTTGATGACGCTGGTCTCATCTGTCGTGAGGTGGTCATGAAAAGCTGCTCTACACGTATGCTCTAGATACACTGTCTTGGCTGGCTTTGTCATCGATATATGAGTCACGTGATACCACCACAAAAGTATATAAGGACCTCCTCTCCCTCGACCAGAGTCAACAGGAACCTCTCTCTCCTTCTTTCATATCACATGAAGCGGCTTTACAATAATATTGCCAACTTGGGAAGACTTGCAGATGAGACGGAAGAGCGTGTGTGTGGCCGTTACTGCGATCCAGCCTTTGGCTTCACCTCACACAGTACTCCGGAGTATCTAACTACAACAAAACGTTCTCGCAATATGCTCTTTGAGAGGTGAACGCTTGTCAATTACGAAGCAGGCTTTGGCAGATGATGCCCACGAATGTCCTCGCGTCAGCTACGGCCATGAAGCGAGCTGCTACGAGAGGCGAATATCTCGACGTCAAGATTCACTCCGATCAACCTGACAAGATCCAGAGACTGCGCCAGTTCTGCTGCTTGCAATGGCCATCTTTAATTCTGCGAGGAATGAAACCTTAGTGCTATCAGGAACACCATTTGATGCGATTTCTTACTGTTCACGCCATGGCCACGTTATGGGAAAGGGAGCGTCTCTGTCTATTAACTTGCGCAATAATACGGCATGCCTGACGAGGACATCCACGAAACCACGTATCAAAAGCCTCGCGAGACTTGGAAATTTCATGAGCATGCCTGACAAGCTGTACGGTGTTTGTGACCAAATGTCGTTCCTGGGTACGACAGCCGCCCCGTATGCTTACAAGCTAAACAAAGCTCAAAGGCATATGGTGAAGCTGCCCTGAAGAAGGGGCCTTTTTTCCTCGTTGGATACATTCGTGCGAATCTGTACGTACTGGAATTGCTTGCGACGAGGACATACAAGATGGCTAACTGTTTCCTGCTTAGTTCTTCTGACCAACCCCCTGACGCGCCGTCCTTGAAAGCGAAACCGGGTTCCTCGAAATCGGCTTGAAAGCCAAAAGGTAAACTGACACCCTGACACCCTGCTTCTCGCATTTGTCTGAACGTAAAAGCCTGCTAAACCTTGGCCAGTGCCGCAACCGAGATGGAAACCGCTGCATATTCTCGGGGCTGGTAGTGAGCCGTTGGAGTGATTATTGACACTCGCGACTATCAGGATGAGATACATTGGGGGCCAGAAAAACAGGTCTCGATGCATGCAGCTGTGAGCCTCCCTGCTGCGACAATGAAGTCAAAGGCAAGTTGGCAAACACCCGGCAGAGTTGTGCTCAGGCCGACGCTTGAAACTGTGTATGCTGACAAAATGTGTGCACAAACAGAAGATAAAACAGGAGGCGCGTCAGTTGATCATCTCTTCCACCTTTGCCTGCAAAAATGGGCTAGAATAGGCGCTTCTTATCAGTGCCGCTGGCTCTGAGGCTGCCAGGTCCCATCGGCGTCACTGGAAGAGATCTGCTCACATATGGAGCTTCGTCAGGGCACTGGCTGAAGTTAAAAGGTCATAACCACAGTTGTGTTTATCCGAGTTTCTGTTGGCAGCTCTGTACGCAGCTTCTAAAGATGAAGAATGACTCAAGGGGGCTCCTGTCTGGAGCTGAACCGTTTAACGACACTTGCTGATCTTGTCTGCATCACATGTTTCAGAACGTTGGATCTTCTCCCTTTATCCGAGGACAAAGTGACAGTTTATTGGAAGCCGCTGAAGACGAGCCGTCTTGTGCCGGCCAGATAGACAGTCAGACCGACTAACGTGTGGCCTATTGTTCTGTTTCGTTGTATCGAAGTTGTGGAAAGCAGATCCACCATCTCTGTCCAGAACAGACACCGAGTGCAGCATCCTTCCTGCCGCCGTTTGGCCGCAGAATAGAGAGCGTTTTGCGTCAGAGCCTGCTCTCACAGATGCTTCCCAGGTCTACACCCAGAACACAACACCATATCCGGCTGCTACCACACTGGCGGCAATCATGGCTATCCATTGGGCACTAAACGGACGATTGTGAGAGTGCACACTGCGCATGTCTTTTCATCGGCAAGCAAATTTCAGAGGTGAAAACATCTAATGGGCATACAGCACAATCTATCGAGAAAGTGCCTCTGCGAAAGACTTGGGCCTTGAGCACGGCCTACCTTGGAGTCTAGTATTGCCACGAAGGCGAAGTGCTTGAGTTGATGAAGAGCTGATAAAGAGCTGAAGAGCAGCTCCGGATCACAACACGCCAAGCAACGATGTTGATCGAGGAAGCGAAAGTGAGACCGGTACACACGCCGAGGTGGACTATGTTCCCTCAGCCACAAGTCTAAACAAAGGCAAAGCCTCCGATTGCTACTCCTTGGACGACAGACACAGCTCTCAAGGCTAAATCTACGTGTCCTCGTGCGCCTGTTTTCTGGAAAGCAAATAAGCAAGCCATGGTTACACATCTACAACGGAAGCCGGGCTTCCCGGCATTGGTCCAATGCTTCCCGTCAGACGATGTACCATTGACGGTTGATTTCCGGCTTTGACTTGCCTCGTTGACTACCAGTGACTTGTTTCTGCGATAATACTGAGACTTCAAGTTTGGCCAGCAAGTTTACACTCAACCTTGCTACCAAATTAAAGCACGTTGACATCTAGCAGCATTCGCCGCGCCGGGCATCAACGCAGGAAACTTTACAGTTCAGAACAACAAGCAGATGTATCCACAAAAGCTTTACCCCTGCAGCTGCACAAAACTTCTCGCTCAGTTACCCATGATCAGAATCGAACAAACAAGCAGTTGTCATCATACCGACCACGGAAGCGAGCTGCTCGCTCTCTCAAACGCAGCAGCAGAAACTGTATCACCTCAACATTGACCAAGGAGCTACAACTGCTTGTGATGATTCCTGTCGACGCTTCTGAGATAACAAGCAGATGGGTTTACAAAATCATAAAACCATTACCGAACCGTATCTCTATACACGCCTTTGTCTCGTTTACAACGATACTTTTGGTTTGCATATATTGTCTCTAAGTATACGGTAGAATCCTTTAAAAATTGAAAAAAATTGAAAAAGCTCGTATTTTTTAACACACACTTGTAAGAATTCGATAAAGGCCTTGGATCATGCACTGTGTGAATAGCAGTCAAGTCCCTAAACCCACATGCTTGATTACCTAATTGTGACATAACCTGGGCGCTGTAAAAGGCAAAACGACGTAATTGGGGCGTGTTTTCGCATAGCACACGGGCCAGGCCACAGGCGGGTTACAGGGGCCGCTAAAGCCTGTACAGCGGCGCATGAATAGAAAGGCGGGAGTGGGGTTTGGGGCTGGTTGGTTTCGGTGTGGTTGGGTGAAGTGGGCAAGGCGGCCAACAAGGAAAGAGCATGCCCTCCCTCCCTCCTTCCTTCCTTTCCACATATTCTGTGTACACCGGCCCGGCTCTTTCCAGATTCGACTTTTGCTCCTTCCTCTCACCTTCCAGCGACATCACAGCGACATCACAGCGACATCACCAACTTCAGCCTTGTTTCCCCCTCCCCAAACAACCTCACCGACGGCACCCATCGACGGCACCGCCCTCACGCGACGGCATACGGCTTCAGTCCGAACACCGCCCCTCCTGAAACCTCTGACTTCTTGATCGACCTTCTTCAGCCTCGTTCTCTGTTCTCTAGTTGTCTTCTCACCTCCTCTCTCTCTCTCTTCTCTTCTTCTCTTCTTCTTTCCTCTCCTTCTCCTCCTCCTCTCTCCTCCCTCCTCCTCATCATGGCCTCCTGGTACTCGAATATCCTCACCACCACCTCTCGCATCTCCAACCTCCGCTCGACCCTGCTTGGCGGCGACCAGGACGGCGACACCGAAGACGACACCCACGTCTGCCGCGTCCTCCGCGCCTACTACACGAAAAGGGCCGCAGCTTTCCCCAGTGGCTGCCGCCCGATCCCAAGGCGCCCCGCCACCCGTTGCAACTGTTGTGCCCACCGGCCCCGGCATCGGATCGCGCTATGGCGGTGCCGGTCTCGCCGGCGCAGCACAAGCAGCCCAGCGCGCTGTCCTCCGCTCTGGGACAGCGGCGGCGCAGCAACTCGGCACCCCCGGGCGTCGGCGGCTCTGGCGGCTCGCTGCGGCAGACGGCGCGTGTGGGCGGTCCCCAGAGCGGCTCTCGCCCTTTACCAACCGCAACAGCGACCCGCCGATGCAGGACTATCAATCCGGCGGCGGCGGCGGCAGCGGGGTCCGTCCCTTGCCGAGCCAGCGCATGGGCAGCTACCAGAGCTTCACACAGCGCGGCGGCGCTCTTGACGGAACAGCGGCGGCGGTGGTGCACCAACGGGCTCAGCACAAGACAAGCTGAGAAACCTGTTTAGCAGCGGTGGAAGCAGCACAGGCGGCAGCCGGTCGAACAGCCCTGCACAGTACGGCGGAAGCGGCGGCGGCGGCGGTGGTGCTCAATACGGCCGGGGTGGTGCCGGTGCTCCTGGTGGTGGAAACTATGGCGCCAGCCAGGGTGGTGGTGGCGGTGGCGGCCGTCATTTGTGGCAGCAAACGCGCCGTGGGCGTCGGATGAGCACGAGTATCACAGTACGGCAGTGGCGGCAGCGGCGGGCGGTAGAAGTGGTGGTAGCGGCCGTCCAACAGGCGGCTTGCCGAGTGGGCCGCGGCGTGCGGGCGGCGGTCTTCCCAGCGGGCCCCGTATGCGGTGAGGTGGTGAAGAGGAAGAGGCGTTTGAGAGGCGTTTGAGCATGGCTTCAGAGAAGAAGTCAGAAGAAGCAAAAGTGACCACGACGGCCGTGTCTGGTGGCACGGAACGAGGGGAAGACGACAAGAACTGAACTCGTGCCGCGAGAGATGATGCGACGCCATGGCACAAAGTTGCTGCTCTACCCATCACGACGCACTCTGCAGACGGCCTGCACAAGCGCCTGACTATTCAACTGCCGGCAGTAACGGGGCTGCCATGCAAGGGGAATTAGACCTGGTCATTGCCTCTTCTTTCAGTCTACGAGAGGCTGTGGCTGTATTGCGGCAATCGACACGGGACCAAGGAACACGGCGGCAGGCTACCCGTTTCTCCCTCTTGCTGGGCTTGCAGAAGATACAGGCTCGAAAGGCTGCAACGTGGGACAGAAGGCTGCTGTTTTTGGATAGGCTTGTTTTGCTTTGTACTGCACATATGATACCAGACGAGGGGCAGGCGGGAGATGCGCACAGCGTGCTTTGTCCAATAATATAGTCACTTTATGAATGTCCGAGTTGCGGTTGTAGTGCGGTTCGTGGTGCGGTCGTCTGTGTGTATATGCAAGAGAAGGAAAATGCGTGATAAAGAGTGACAGTATGGCAAAGAAAGAACCAAACAAGAAAACAATGGCAAACAAAATGCAAAAACCCCGCTGCGACCCAAGCCATGGTGATCCTTTAAATACAATAACGCAATAATACAAAACCAGAACAAAACAGAACAAACCCAGAACAAAAACCGCATGCCGACATTTGTCTCTTCGCACATACTTTTCGTGTGTTGCCCCAAAGGACGATTCTCACCTGCCGGCCTGGTTCTTGGGTACCACATAGATTGTGCGGTTCAGCAGGCCCCGCAGTCGAGTGTGATGATGCGTCGCGGTGCATCGGCAGCGGTAGGCTTGGAGCATTAGGCAATCGCGCCCGCTCCGTCGCAGGCGCCTTGCACGCTGCAACGTTGGATGCGGCCGGGTGTCCCGAACGAGGCAAATTGGTGGAGAGGCTGCCTTGTTGTGTGTTGTTGTTGTTGTTGTTGTTGTGTGAGGCAGTCGCCCGGCGGCGACGCCGATGACCGACGGCTCTTGCGAGTTGTCCGTCATGGAGATCATCTCGGTCCCATCCGACGAAGACAAGCTGGGTCGTCTGCTGCCGTCGCGGGGGCGGGAAGTTGTGCTGCTTGTCGACGGCCTCGACCAGCCGCTGGAAGCGCCGGAACAGCGCTCGGCGCGCACCAGGGTCGACTCCAGGTCCATGGTGCCCGACAGCTCGTTGACGTACTTGAGCACCTCGTCAAAGTGCTCGAGGTGCATCATGATGACGTCGCGGTGCTTTTCGAGAATGGCGAGCGCCACAAACAGGTGGAAGCTGCTGCTCAGGAGTCGGTCACAGGCCCTCCCACAGGCGCAGCACGTCGAGCCACTCAAACTCGCGCTTGTACCAACAGCAGCATGCGGAAGAAGAAGAAGAAGTTGGTGCTGTCGGCCTTGCGGAGGGCTCGTACAGCTTTCGGGTCCATGAACTGCACGAGGTGGTCGAGGGCCAGCAGCTGCTGCGGCGCATGCCCGACTGGTCGCGCAGGAAGTTGCGCTCCATGCGCTCCATGAAATGCACAAACGCCCAGAACGCCAGCGCGTCGTCCTGCACCACGGCGTAGATGGGCGCCAGCAGTCCGACATGCCCTGCACGTAGCCCAGCTCGCGGTTGTACTCGTTGTACGTCAGCAGCAGGTCCTTGAGCTGCTCCATGGTGCACGTTGGTGCCGACGTCGGCAAACGGCGAGTCCGGGTCCGGGTGCGGGATGTTCTCGCCGCAAAGATGAGCACGTTCCGGTCCGTCCGGTGCACGTCCTTTCGATGCGCCCGCGCTGCTCGCGCACACTCGCCCTCCTCGCCCTGGCCGCCGAGATCGACCAGCCGCTCCACCAGATGCCCTTGAGCTTGACGTACTGGTCCCGCAGCGACGCCGTGCGCGCCTTGCGCTCGTCCCGCCGTGCTGTACCAGTCGTTGCACGCCCAGCAAAAAGAGCCACGTCTCCTTGCGCACGCCGTCGTCCGCGTCCAGGCGCCGTGGAAAATGCGCTCCTTCACTCGTCCGTCGTCAACGAGAGCCGGCCCGTCCGCGCGTCAAGAAACGAGCCCCACTCCTTGAGCGTCACCGGCTTGCCGGCGCTCATTCTCAGCGAGGAGGGCCGCGCGTCGCAGCTGTCGACTAGCGATCAAACTCGCCCACGTCCGTGCTCACTCCAGCTCCATAATGCGTCGTGCGCCGTCCAGATGCGACTGTGCTGCGGTCGCGCTCGCTCATGCGCCATGCCCATCGCCCAATCGCGCAAGGGTAGATGCCGTGCGCAAACTGTCCTGGATCGTCGCACCTCGGGCTGCGCAGGAAACGGCGTGTCTGCATCTGCGGCGGACCCGGGGTCGTCGAGCACGTATCTGCTAGCGAGCGGACTTTTTGCTGCAGTATAAACGTTCGTCAGCCATTGCTAAACTTTTCCATAATGGTTCCAGCCCGTCCTCCTTGAACAAACTTCATAAACGGCGTCCATGCCCGGCCCGTTCCCGTGCCCGCTGCCGGCCCCCCGCGGCATGGGGCGCCGGCTCGAGAGCCCGCTGCTGCTGCTGTCGGCGGCAGCCCGTGCTTTTTACGGCTGGGCACCGGCCGTTCCTGCCTGTCGCGCTGGCCAATTCGCCGACACGGAGCTGGTCGTCAGCTTTTCCACTGAAACGCCTCGCTTGTCCTCCTTGGGTCGGCTCGACCAGGGTTAAATGTTGGGCTCGGCGCCGCTGCGCTCGATATGGACGTAGCGGCGCAGCCAAGCGGCAGCACCTCGTCGCCCCCCCAGAAACATTGCCCCCGTCGCCAAAGGGGTTAAAGTTCTCGTCGGGCGCGCTTCTTCTTTTGCAGGATCCCGTGGACAAAATGCAAACTTTCCGCTGTCGTGGGAAAAGAAGAGCGCCGGGCAGGGGCTTTGTGGCGCCAGGCGCGGGTGTTGAATGATGACCGACCCAGAAACCACCAGCCGAGGCTGGCCCGGCCGACCCCAAAGAAACAAACGAAGTAGATGGCGCTGACGGGATGGCAAAGGCATAAAGTGGGCCCGGGACCGAGCCCTGGTGGGTTTGGTAATGGTCGGCGGCGGGGCCACCCAAAGGTAGTCTAGGCGCGGCGGCGACTCGCCCTCGTCGTTTGAGAATCGAATTTGAACGCATAGGACGGACTTGAGGCCTTTGAGGCGATGATACTTGGCGGCAGAGCCAGGCGAGGAGCAGATCGGACGAGGACGGGTTGAGGCGGAGGGCCCGAGTCAGCAAGACGCGGAAGAGGGTTGGGGGCGGTGCGGCAAATTGGCTGTCGCGACGCGCAGGCTTCTGCTGCAGCAGCGCGCCACAAAGCCCGAGATGTTGTTTTTGGCCGGGGGCTTTCGGGTGGATTAGACCTGGGGTTGTTAGCGGGGGCGTGAAGGTTGCGGGGAGCGAGACCCGCCCCTGCCCAAAGGAATAGACATACCTTGCTCTTTGATTTAGAGCAGCTTCACGCCGCGGCCTGTTTCTGTGTGCGTGACGGTGTTGTAGCCGCCCCCCTCTTTGTCGCTCATGGGTAGTAGCTGCCCTCGGGCGAGGAGCTCCGGGGCCGCGATGCTGCTGTTGTGTCGAGCCTGGGGGGGGCCTGTGAAGCCCATTTTGGTGCTGGTGACGGCGAGCGGGCGGGTTTTTCCGGGGTCTCGTATGGCCAAAAGGTTTGGGGGGGGACGAATAGGCGGGAAAGGGGGAAGTTAAGGCGAACCCGTATCCAGAGACACCCGAAAGATGATGCTGTGGGAAAAAACGTTGGGGCCCGGGGTGAAGATGTCTTTTTTTGTTCGGCTTCTTTCGAGGGAAAGCTAGGGAGAGGGCGATGACGGGCCCTAAAGTCCTGGGAAATGTGGGGGGCTGAAGAAAAAAAACGCAGCCACGACAATGCAGGCCCGAATTTGGCAACGTGGGTGTTTTAAAAAGTGGCTTTCCGACGAGACAGCAATTTCTTCTTGGGGAAGGATGCAGAAAAAAGGGGGAAACAAAAGTGAAGCTTAAAAGGAGGTTTCAAAACGGGGGTGGCAGCTACTGACGTCGAGATTGGGGAAGGGAAAGGCTTTATAATAAGCCCCGTGGGGGTCGAGCCGGGAAAAAGGCAGGCGCTTGACCCGCTTTTTTTCCCAAAGGAGAAACCCCAAAACCCCCGGAGGAAAGAGAAGCGATAACCCCTTTGTTCTTGCCCCGGGGGGCGTTTTTTTGGGCGCCTCCCCCTGCCCCCGTTTTGCCTTTCAGGGCCCTACCCTGCCCGTAAAAGGCCCCCGACGGGCGTTGTTAAGACAGCAAAAGAAAAGGGAAACAAAAGGCCCCTGGGACGAGAATTGTGGTGCCTTTTTCCCCCAGAAGCTTTTCCGCCTGTGTCAAAATCGAGTAAAGAAAAGGGCTGCGTGAGGGCAGCACCTCCTCTGTTCAGGCAAAGCCTTTTAAAATGTGGGGAAAGGCGGCGAAAAAACCGGGCCGTTGCCGCCTTCCGCCGATGGGCTCGTCCTTTTTTTTGCCGAGAACTTTGCACAGGCCATTTGTTTTTTTCTTAATAACCCTTTTAATGTTTGTACAAGCGCTCTATTTACATAAAATCCAGGGCACCTCGGATGCCATATAACAACAAAATGATGATTTGTCGATAATGCCCACTATCTTTTTTGTTTTTTGAGAAATTTTCTGAAATTCTTCCTTTCTTTCTCTCGTTCTCTTCTTCTGTCTTCCCTGTTTCATCTTTCCCTTATCATCTTTCTTCTCGTTCTTCCCTTTCCTCCATTCCCCCACCCTACAGCTCGTTCCTCGGACGTGGCCCTGGTCCTTGGACGTCCAGCTCGGGCATGGCCATAAATCTTGAACCACCCAGGCCTCGTCCAGCCCCGTAAAGTGCTGCGTGCGTGGCCCCTTTGCCGTCTCCCGGGTTGTTACTGCTCCCACGCAAAGCCCGTTCCCTTCCAGCTCGCGTAAACCGTGTCGACTAGGGTTTGCGCCGCCAGCCCGGTTGATTACAGGCCCGGTCCCGCGCGCGCCTGGAAGGGCCCCTCCTGCTGGCCCAGGCTCTTAGCAGCTTGCACCAGCGCCCAGGTAGTTATTTGATGTTTTTGAAATCCACCCACGGGGCTGCCGCCCAAAGTAGTTCTCGGCCGTAAGCCCGTAACAGCGGGCTCTTTTTTGCTCAGGCTGCGCAGGCCGTGCGGGTGAACAAAGCTTTCGGGTCCTCGGCGCCCGAGCATGGTCCAGCCCCAGCCCGCCCGAAACCCTTTGGGGGGTTGCTCGGGGCTCCAGCAGGCCCACGAGGGCAGCGGGAAAGCGAGATGTAGGCGCCCCAGGTGGGAACAAACCGCTTTCGTTCTCCTTAAAGTCCCGTTGACCGTTTGGGCGTCGCAGTAGCAAAGCCCTCGGGCCCCTGGAAACCCAGTGCAGGTTGTCCAAGGTTGCGCGCCAAATGCCTCCTGGATCGTGCGCAAAGCTGGCCCCGGCGGTCTTTTCGTGGGTCCCCGGGTCCCGTGCCCAGGGCAGGGCTCGGGCCCGAGTTGAGCAGGAGCGCGTCATCATGGGCCCCATCCCAGGGCATTTTGAAGGGGTCGAGTGCAGCTCGCCCGGGTGCGGCGGCTGCGGGCGCGGAAGTAGTCGTGAGGCCGCTGGTGCACGGGGTGCCCGCTCGGTGCGGGCCGCCGCCAGCGATGGGCCTCACAGCGTCGAAAAGGCCTCGCGCTCGTACGAACTTGATTTTGTCGCCCAAAACTGCGTGCTGGCGGGAACCAGCTCGAAACTGCTTGCGCAGCTTCGGGTTACAGCTGCCGCAGGTTTACTCCGATGGGCCGAGCTCCGTGTTGTCTTCGACCATGTTGCTGCTGCTGGTGCCCGCGCCCGCGACCGCAGCTGCCGCTGTGTCGCCGTTCGTTTAGCCGCTGCCCCGCCCGTGCCGTTGGCGGCGTGACGCAGCTTGTTGACAAAGGCGTCCACGATAAAGAGAGGCGTCGGCGGGGTTGGCGTATGGCGGGTACGGGAATCTGGAACTCGGCCGGCACCTTGCTGCGGGCCTCGTAGCCCAGGATTCTGCTTCACGGAATGCCGCCGCGATCCAGCCGTCATCGTCCATCAGAAATTTAACCAGCTCTTGACAATTGTCCTAGCGACAGGTCCATGTCCCAGTCCCGAGATCGGGCAGGCAGGGTGGAAAGGCCCTCGTCCCAGAGGAGGAAGCCGCGCGGGAAAAAGGGCCGCGACGGGATCGTTCGCTGTGAACAGCTCGTACGGCCCGTCGAGCTGCTCCTTGTGCTCGGCGCGCGCCTGGGCGGCGTCCTCCCAGAACCCCTCGTCCTCCTCGTCAGTATCGCAGGGCGCGTCACGACCGGGTCCGGCCCGATGCCCGTGGGCCCGTCGGTAAAAGTAGCCCGATTGCCCGCCAATCAGGTTGGAGAACATGTTGTGGCGCAAACTCGCAGGTTACGTGCTGTCAACGTTGTAGGGCGCGCTGACAAGCTCGGAACGCCCGTCTTTAAAGCGCGCGCCAAAAACGTCTCGCTGGCCGCGCGGATCTCGCGCGTCAACGTCGGCGCTGGTCAGGTCCTTGCCCGCGGACGGCGCTCGGAAAAAGAGCACGTCAAAAACTCCCAAACGGGGCCCCTCTCGTACATGCCGGCTGCACGAGATGTCAGGTTTCCGGAGCCGGGCTGGTTGGCCAGCTGATAGACGTGCCACGGCGGCGGAGCTGCATTGGGGTCGTAACCGTCTGGAGATCACATAGTTCCACCCCGCCTCCTTAATTTGGCGGGAATGAGGTAGCTGGCTTCGCCTGCCACAGGTGGCTCCCGCCAGCGCCGTCAGCGGACTGCACGGTCGTCTTTTTCGAGGCTGCGCTCCTTCCGCGTACGCGTGAGTCAGCTCTGCGGGTGCGCGCCCTCGCCCTGCGTCGACCACCACCTGTGAAGATCGCCCAGGCCCCGTGGAACGCGCCCGCCAAACGTAATGTCGCCCCGCGAAGCCCTGTTGTTCGTCCCAGTCGCGCCCGCCGACACATCCCTGACGCTGAATCTGCCTGGCCCTCACTCCCCTCCTGCGCCAGATAGAACACCGAACCATAGGGTCTTGACAGCTCGTGTCCGGGCCCGATCCTGGTTCGTCCCCCAGCCGCCGCATTTCCCCCGCGGCATTTGCCCTTGCATTGGGCGGCGGCGCCGCAGCTGCCGCCGTGCGCGGCCCGCCGCCGGCACTTTGACAAACGACGTCGTAATGTCAATGTTGTTGTAAACGTGTCGGTGGAATCGTCTGCGTGCCGCCCCGCCGCGTGTCGGATACTCGTCTCAGCCGTAGCCCTCATGCCCTCGTTCTGCTCGCACGTGTAGCGGACTCGTGGTTCTGCAGGTCCGTGTACGTGTCGGCGCGGCCCGCACGCCAAAGTATGAACGTTTGGGACCGGGTACGGCCCAGAAGCAGGCTGTCGTTGCTTCATTATTCCGCCCGCCGCTTTCGCCAAGAAAAGGGACCGACCTCGTCGCCGGCCTGCGCTGCACCGCCGCCAGCAAGGCCGGCAGACGGCCGAAGCGAAAACGGAAAGCGGCCCATTGGCGCAACCGGACGCCATTCTCTTCTCTTCCGGTGGTCCGTTTGTGGGCTTTCGGCGCGTGGGTGGACGTGTCGTCCCGAGAAGAAGGGAAGGTTGTTTTAGTTGGTCGAGGCAGCTTCGGCCCCTGGATGAGAACACGTAGAGACGGAGAGAGCTACTGTAAGGTCCCAGTGGGACGGCAGGGCGCTCTGGGGCCGAACAGCACTAAAAACCAGAAAACGGTGAAAACCCGTCACCAATTTGCCCGTTTAGTGCATGTAAGTGGTGGAGCGGGGCAATCTCGACAGCGCTGACAGGCGCTTAACGCCCTGGATAAGACAGGCCTAGACGCGCCCTCGAACCGCCAGGTTCGCCTTCTGCGATCTTCTCACCGCCTCTCCCCGCCACGTACGGGCAGATCTTGTTAGCGGGGCAGCGATTTTAGGGGGACCTTTTTTTTTTTTTTTTTTTTTCTTCTTCGGGCCTCGTAATTCCTTTCGACCTGCACTCCTCTTATCCCAAACCCTTTCTTTTCCCCTGTCTTTTCCCTCCTTCTTTCCTGTCTTTCCCCCTCTTTCCAGCCTCACTCTCTCACTCTCCCAACTTTCTTCCCTCTTCGCCCTACAGAGACGACACTGAGGTTCTCCCCTGACCCCTTATGTCGCCTCTCGACCTCTCTTTTGCCCTCACCCTCCTCCCTAACTTTTTATGCGACACCCCGACGCCTTCCCCGACCCACCTTTTTCATTTCTACACAGACGCTTTGCCCAGTATGGCCGACGCGATGAGACAATTTGAGGTCAAGGCGAAGAAGGAGGGAGAGTTCCAAGAGCATGGAGCACTCGGAGCAGCATTACTTCAACAGGTAAGGATCTCTACGTTGCTTGCTGGCCCTCAGCCTCGTTTTCTCGTGCTCTTTTGCTAACGTTTGTCACGCTACAACCACCCATTGGTATGTTATGACCAGGGACAGCCGACGAGGATTGAATTTACCAATTGAGACTCGAGACCGAAGACACCAAACTCAATGATTTGCCCAGCGTTAACTAACCCCCCCAGGTTAATCCACGAGGAGATTGCTCAAGGACCGAGGTCCGCCATCACGGTCGTACATTGAAAACGCGATTTTTTGTGCAGAACAAGCAGCCTCTTCAAGGACAAAGGTCGTGCTGGACGTTTTGGCTGCGGCATCGGCCATCCTGTTCCATGTTCGCCGTCAAGGCCGGCGCCAAGCACGTCAGTTGGCGTGGACAATGTCGACGATTATCTACAAGGCCGCGAGATATCGTCAAGGTTCGAAAACGGTCTATGGCCGACAAGAATCACGCTCATGCCAGGGCAAGATGGAGGAGGGTCAAGCTGCCGTACGACCACGTCGAACATTATCATCTCGGAGTTGGAATGGGATATTTCCTGCGCTCTACGAAGAGCATGCTCGACACCGTGCTTGTACCGCGCCGCGACCGCTACCTCGTCAAGGACGGCGGCCTCATCTTCCCCGACAAGGCCACCATCTTTCGCCGCCGGGCATCGAGGACGGCGAAGTACTAGGACGAGAAGATTTGGCTTCTCTGGACAACGTCTACGGCTTCGACTACTCGCCGCTCAAGGAGGACCGCGCTTCCTCGGAGCCGCTCGTCGACACACGTCTGAGATCAAGCCGTCGTCACCGACCCGGCCAACATCCCTGACGCTCGGACCTCTACACCTGCACCACCAAGGACCTGGCGTTTCAGCGTGCCAACTTCTCGCTGCACTGCAAGCGCGAACGACTTTGTGCACGCACTCGTGGGCGTGCGTTCGACATTGAGTTCTCGGCCTGCACAAGCCCGTGCGCTTCTCGGACCGGCCCGCACACAAAGTACACCCACTGGAAGCAGACCGTGCTGTACCTCAAAGGACACGCTGGCCCGGATGCAGGAGGGGCCGGAGGAGATTGCCTGCGAGCTGCACAACCGCCCCAACGCCCAAGAACCCGCGCAGACCTCGACATTGAGGTCTCGTACAAGCTGGAAGACCGCCGACCCACGCGACCGGCGAGGGCAAGTGCACATACAAGATGTGCTAGAGAGGGGTAAAAGAGAGAAATAAACGGAAGAAGAGGAAGAGGGGAAGAGGAAGGAAGGAAGAAGGAAAACAAAAGAGCATCCAATCTCGGTTATATTCATGTCTTGTTTCTTTTTGGACTGAATCGGTGTCTGGCTGGGTTTCTTTTAACATGTCCCGTCATGTGTCTTGTTTTTAATGTCTCGATTTACATTGTTTTGATTCCATTTACAATTTTGTATTCATCTTGCTTGATACCGTGCTCGCGTTGCTCTCTCCGCCGTTTTTGCCGTTTCGTCATGTACTTACGGACTGATGACGGGAAGCAAAGGAGACATTACGACTACATAGACTGAATAGAAACAATCAAAGGGCGCCTAGCAAATTCTGGGACAACTTCTGGACAAATTCTTTGTTTTTTATTTATTTTTTTTGTTATCTGATCTTCGTTAAATCCATTCCCGGAAAATGAAAAGAGGGTAGCGAGACGGCGAGCAGGGTCTCATTATGAATCCTTCGCAAGCTGCCACTTGCATGAACGGGGCAAAAGAAGACAAAACTTTTTTCTGTAACCCAAAATCAAATAAGATGCACGAGAAGACGGATTCTGCGTCTGCTGAAGGGCTGCCTTCCTGGAGGACATTTGCGAATGGACCAGCATGGCATCTGCGAGGGCGGCGCCGTTGCATTTTGCGCTGCCGCCAGACGGCCGTCGTCGTCCACGACGACCAGCGGCGGAGGCGCCAGGCCCGCATGGGCGGCTCGATTGTCGCCAACAGGCAGGCCTCCTAGTTCCCGCCGCCGTAGTGCGACAGAAGGCGCGCCACCTGCTGGCCAACTCGTCGGCCTCGACCCGCGTGGCCGCCTCAGCATACACGCGGCAGGCGTTCTCCGTGCCCGACGCACGCGCAAACGACCGCGCGTTGGTGTACCTTTTCTTGACGCACTGGTCAATCTCATCCTGTGATTGCCGCGCCGGGCTGGCTGAGGCGGCGTCTCGGCATCGTAGAGTCTTGGAACAGGTCCTTGTTCACCCACCTCGACGCGCACGAGGACGGTTCGGCAGGTCGTTGTAGGTCAGGGCCCAGTCGGCGCAGGCTCCAGACCTTGTGGGCCAGCACCACCTTCGGACCAGCAGCATGTCCGACAGGGCGTCGCCGACGTCTGGTGATGAGGTCGCTCACGGCGGCCAGCGTGTCGAGGGCCTCCTTCTGGGCGGGCGACTGCGGCTGCTTGGTCCGGAACAGCTGGATGGCGTCGGCCGAAAAGAGCACGGTGGCCGTGGCCGTTGGCCTCAAAGTAGACGCCGACATCGACGTTGGCGGCGTGGTGCAGGTTGCTTGACGCCCGTGGGCGTGCACACGACGGCAGGCGCAGGTGCTGTAATGTTAGTTCGTCGAGGCGCCGTTGGCATAGGCCGTCTGCACGACGCCGATGCGCAGGTCCTCCTCAAGGTCGGCGGCGCGCACGAGGTCCGAGATGAACGAGGCGGCCAGCGACGAGATGCGGTCGCCGTCGAGCATGAAGAAGCCGGTGTCGGGGTCGACCCAGTAGTAGATCAGGCGGTCGGCGTCGCCGTCAAACGAGCAGCTGCGCACGCCGGCAGGGGCTGCGGGTTCGGGGGCGCGCGCTGCTTGGTCTTGACGTAGTCGGCGCCGCAGTCGAGGTTGAGGATCTCGGGCCGCAGCACGTCGTCGTTGACCACCTTGACGTTGAAGCCGAGCTTGGCCTTGGCGGCAGGTTACTTGAGGAACTCGTGCAGCTTGGGCCGACCGACGCCGTTGGCACAGTCCACCACGAGCTCGCCGGCGATGGGGCGGGCCGCGCAGGGCGCGCACAAAGGCGTCGCTCAGCTTCTCGTAGTAGCCGGCCTCGCTGACCTTGCCGTAGGCCAGGGGTGTGCCCTCGTGTTGGTGCCAGCGCGTGAGGTAGTGCAGCTGCGGCGTGGTCAGGATCTTGTAGTCCACGGCCTCGATGCCGGTGGCCGCCAGCGCGTCCGCCACGGCAATGGCAGCGTGTGGCCCGAGGGGCGCGTGTCGCGGCCGTACACCACCTTTGCCGGGCGTGGCCAGGTTGATTCTTGAGCGCCGCGGCCAGCTCGTGGTAGTACTCGACGAGCGCGGCGTCATCGGCGCAGTTTGACGAGCTTCGTGGCAGTAGGACCTCCCACTCCTGGCTCGCAGCATCTCGCCCACGTGGGGTCGACTAACTCTTGACGCCGTTGTCCGGCGGGCGGGTTTGTGGCTGGCGGTGATCATGACGCCAATGGCCTGGCCGTTGAGCTTGCGGCTGCGAGCAGCCCTGGCCAGCAGCGCCGACGCGGAAGGTGACCGCCGTCGAGCAAGGTCCGAGTTCATTGCGGAAGCCCGCCGTGCCGTACTTGAAGACATGGCCGGGCTTGGTGGGATGCTTCTGGGACGCAGCGAGGATGGCTTCGTCGGCGGACGCCATTGTGTTGGTTGTGGGGGAGAATGGGAGACAAGGAGAAGGGAGAAGATGAGAAGAGGAGACGAGGAGAGGAGAAGACGAGAAGAGAGAAGACGACGTTAAAGCTTTTCGTATTAGTTTAAGAGGCCGGCTGTGGCGAGGCTGAGACAGAGTGTTGGAGGCAGTGCGGCACTGTGAGGGGCGGACGTGATCGGCGAGGGGTGCACAGCGAGCCTGGTGACACAGCGATGAGGGGACGAAGAAGGGTTGCAAAGGTTGGGAGATGCGGAATTGTCTCGATACTGCAAGAACAAGGATGGCCGTTTCTACGGAGGGAAGGTGCGGTCGGAACCTCGCTGGCAGTGGCCTGTCTCCTCTCTGCGGAAGCTACTCGTACACGGCGTAAGCATCGCACTAGGGCGGCCAAGCTTTCGTTGTTAGGAAAGAACAAAACAATAGCAAGGCGGAAAGAGCAAGCGAGGGGCAGACGCTCGAGGTGCTGTTACGGAGTAGAGGGCAGCCACGACCAAACCCCACCACTGACGACAGTTGCGCTAGGCTGCTTGGGGAATGGGGCTCTTTGCCAGCGTGCAACGGCCGGCCAGCAACGATCAAACAGCCAGGAACGTGGGCGCTGGAGACGCGGCGACAGCGGGCCTCCACGTGATGCAAGGGCCCTGAAACGGCGCGGCAGTCCACTAAAGCACTGGAGTAACCGCTGTGGCGTTATGTTTAGGCGTTGCAAAGCAAACAATAGTACAGTATCTTACAAGCCGCAAAGCCTCGAACGCCTCACTCCATCGACGACAGAAGGAGATCGCGAGATCGCAGACTGCCCCTTGCCAAACTACAAACGCCCCATATTATCCAACTGAGCTTTGGACACTGTCTTTTTCCTGGAGGCCTTTGCCGCAGCATTGGAGGGAAACGATCCGTTGCTGTGGCATTCACTTTTTTTTTTGGCCCTTTTTGTTTACTTTTTTTCATTTAAGCGACGCGACAAAATCACCACATTGTTTGGGGTGCTTGTCCCCGCCATGGCCGACGAATGTGCCAACCCGCTGTTCCTCGGCTGGGTCAAGGAGTGGTGGGACCAGGCCAAGGAGCGCAACACCAAGGGCGTGCTCGCGTACCGAAACGCGTACGAGTCCCTCAAGGCATGCCCCATCCGCTTCGACCACCCGGACCAGCTCATGGCGCTCAAGGGCTTCGGCGCCAAGACGTGCAGCCGGCTGCTCGAGCGCCTGGCCCAGCACTGCGCTGCCAATGGGCTGCCGGTGCCGCCCAAGCGGAGGCTGCCGGCAGAGACCCTCAGCCGCATTGCCGCCACTGCGCCGGGGCAGTCCAGTCTGTCGCGGGCGAGCACTGGCAATGCCATCAACGAGGGTGTTGTTGCCGTCGCCGGCCAGACGGTGGCCCGCACACGGCAAACGCAAGGCCTACGTGCCGGTGCTGCGGCAGGGCGGTATGCCATTATCATGGCACTGTCCTCGCCCGAGGCCGAGGGGCGCGGCTGGATGGCCAAGGCCGAGATCATTGAGCTGGCACAGCCGCATTGCGATGCCTCGTTTACCGTGCGGCCGCCGGGCAAGTTCTACACGGCGTGGGAGTCCGTCAAGACGCTGCTCAACCACGACCTGATTGCTGAGCGCGGGCGGCCCGCCAAGCGGTATGCTCTCACGGAAGAGGGCTGGGAGGTGGCCGCCAAGCTGCGGCAGGCAGTCCTGGGCGGTGCGGTGGCGCCCGCGGCAGCAGCGCAGGCAGCCGCCAACCCTCTACAAATCCCCGACGGCCAGGCAGGCCTTTCTACGGCCACGCTCGATCTCGTCCCCGACGGACCGGCCGTTACATCGGACGATGTCCTCCCCCCGGTGGAGCCGCTGGAGCTGCCGGCGGGATCTTACTCGGTGCAGCTGGTGCTCGACATGCGCGAGCGCGTGACGGGCCAGCGCACGTACATGGAGGACGAGCTCAAGAAGAGGGACGCCAAGCCGCTCGTGCGCGCTCTCTCGCTCGGCGACGCGCTGTGGGTGGCCAAGTGTCACGACACGGACCTGCTGAGCCGCCTGGGCGCCGAGGGCGACGAGGTCGTTCTGGACTACATTGTCGAGCGCAAGCGGCAGGACGATCTGGTGAGCAGCATCCGGGACGGGCGGTTTTCGCGAGCAAAAGTTCCGGCTGCGGCGGTCGGGCGTGCCGCACGTTGTCTATATTATCGAGGAGAGCGGCCTGGACCCGGACATGATGCACCGGTACGAAGACGCCATGCAGTCGGCCATTGCGTCGACACAGGTGGTCAATGGTTTCTTTGTGAAGCGGACGCGCTCGGTCGACGAAACGATTGCGTACCTGGCCAAGATGACGAAGCGGCTCGAGGCACAGTACGCGGGCAGGCCGCTGCGCGTGCTGCCCACATCCGTGCTGACGGCGCAGAACCACCTGCCACTGCTGCGCAAGCTGCGGGAGAACAGCAGCAAGGACAGTAGCAAGGACAGCAGCGATGACAACAGCGAGGACAGCAGCAACAGTCGCCACTGTCGTTGTGCCGGCGACGCGCGTCGGCAGGCGCCCAGCTACTGCGTGTCCTATCCCGCGTTTGCCTCGCTGACGTCCAAGTCCGAGACGCTGACGCTGCGCGACGTCTTTCTCAAGATGCTCATGTGCACGCGCGGCGTGACGGGCGAGCGGGCATTGGAAATCCAAAAGGTGTGGCACACGCCGTACGAGTTTGTGCAGGCGTTCCAGAAGCTCGACCCGGAGGGGGATAAAGACCGGGAGCTGGACCGGGAGCTGGACCTGGACCTGGGCCTGGGCCTGGACCCGGAAAAGACAGCGGGTGTGGTGCGGAAACGGAAGCGGGAAATGGTGTTTGAGAAGCTGGGCCGGCTCCCCGGGTCGAAGAGGCGGATAACGAAACCCATCTCGGAGAAGCTGGCCGAGGCATGGGCCGGTGCATTGTAGAAGGTGATGACGAGGGAAGGAAGACATGGTCTTGATACCTCGGGTGCATTCATTGGATGGCGTTTTGTTGACTCTCTTTGGTGTTTCGAACTAGGACAGGCATTGGGCTAGATAGGCATTGGGTTTCATGGTACGCATTGGGCATCTGCGTTTACACATTTATTTTACTTTTTTTTCTTCCCTCCTCTCTTATGTTTGATCATCCCTCCCGCCTACTTCTTTTCGGCCAGGGCATTCGCAACGGCATCGGCCACGGCCTTGTTGACCAGGTCGACCACGCCGCTGCCGCCGGCCATCGTCTCCAGGTAGCCGGCCATGCTCTTCTCGGCGTACTTGGCCATCATGTCGACCTCGACGTTGATTGTCTCGCCCTCGCGCTTGGCGGCCAGCGCCACGCGCGACTGCGTGTACGAGATAAGCATCACCTCCCACCAGCCGCCGCCCTGCGCCGCCGGCTCGTCGTTGACTGCCGTCACCGTCAGCGACGTGCCGTCCAGCGCAATGAAGCCCTTGTACACAATGTACCGCAGCACGTCCCGGTTGCGCGGCGCGAAGCGCATCGTCTGCGCGTTGCCGTCGGCGGCCACGCGCGTAATCGTCGCAACCGTGTCCACGTGGCCCTGCACAAAGTGCCCGCCCATGCGCGTGTCGGCGCGGACGGCGCGCTCGAGGTTGACGCGGTGGCCCGCCGTGAGGTCGCCCAGGTTGGTGAGGCGCAGCGTCTCGGGGGCCACGCCGACCTTGAACGAGGCGGCGTCAAAGGCCGTCACCGTGAGGCAGGACGCCGTTGATGGCAATGCTGTCGCCGAGGTGGACATCGCTCAAGAGCTGCGAGCCCGCGGGCAGGCTGACGGTGACGGAGGTGCCGCCGGTCTCATCGGTGGAGTCGACGTTGAGGATTTCTGGGGAGAAGGGGCGGTCAGCACATGCAGATACCACAAATATCATAAACATCCCGAGCTCATGATGAGATGCGACGAGATGAGAGATGAGAGGTGAGAGAGAAAACATACCTCCCACCTCTTCGACGATTCCTGTAAACATGGCTCCTAGTGTTTGTGTGTGTGAATAACAATGGTGCTTTTTTGAGATTTGGCCTGGATTGAACAAGGTCAAGAGACTGGACGTCGATGAAAGCTTGCCGTGAGAAACGTATGAGAACGCCGTCTGATGTGAGTCGGAGGCGGACCGGACATCTCCCGACAGGCCATAGAACGAGGCTAGTGTGGCAGGCGGTTCTGCAGCGTTCTGCCGCCCACTGTCACTAAACGTCCACCTCTCTCCGCGAGATGACTAATACTTCGGTCAAGGAGCACCACGTCTCGGCAGATGAGATGCGAACACAGCCTTGTCCCAGATTCCAACAAATACTAATAAGAATAGATAAGAAACGTTTTGGACACACTCACTCAACCATAAAGGCACTATGATAGTATCTGGCATGTATGGGACAATTCTTTTCCAAGATACGAGAACGGCTTCGTTCTGCAGGCCGTATTCTGCTCTGCCGAGACCATTCTATTTGAAATTCTCATTGGATCTGCCATTGGATCAGTAGATAACGATCTCTTTAAGTTCACGCTTTTATCAACATTTCACGCAGGCAGGGCATAAAACACGTCCTCCATCATGTCCTCCATTGAGCAGCCACAGCCGCCCATTATCAAGATTTCCCCGTTTGTCGCGCATGCCCTCAACAGCTATTGATGAAAATATGAACTTGTGCTGTAGACAATATCAATTACACTGCAACTACACTCGTGCAACAGCGTCGTCCATCTGCCTGTCCGTTCATCCAATGCGTCGTCGCAGATCGACCAAAACGGGACTGGACATTCGAAGCGCCTTCCAGTGGAGGCCTTTAGGGGCTCCAGCGAGGCGCTAAACTGGTTGTGCACACCGAGGCACGGCAAACCCGGGCGAAAAAAAAAATAAAATAAAAAAAGAACCAAAATGTCTGCTGTTTTTTCTGCCATAACCTTTTGTCAATCGATCACGCGACACTTTTTGCGGTTCTGGATCTGAACATCTCATCTTCATTTCTGAGAGAAGAGAATTGTGAAATCTTTGTAAGATACATTGAGGGCTGTGAGTCGCTGACGCTGAGCTCAGCTGGATGAGTGCTGAAGAGTGCTGAAGAGTGCTCTGCCCGCGGAAGCGCCTCTAAATTACAGTGCTGGTTGGAGAAAGTTTGCGTCATACATAGGGCAGGCCAGGTCCCAAACTGCTCCAACAGGCACCGAGGCACTGCAAATGCACTAATGCACTGGGCCTTCGGCGCCCTTTCCTCTTCCAGCAATCGACCACGAGAGCACTGGCGGCGTTTGGAAGAGCTAGGCCTGAGTCTATCCAATAGGGCGCTCCGGGCCACGACACTGTGGAGACAGGCCTATTTTTTTTCTGCCGCCAAGATAACAGATTATCCACGCTGCTGGCATACGAATACGTAGGCAGCCCCCAAAAGCGCCCAAACAGGGAGGCGCCCCTGAGGAAAAGGCCAGAAGGAGCGATGATTCCTTTTCCCAGCTTTAAACCGAAACATCGCCGCTCTTTTTGTTTCATGATTGTCTGTCTGTTTTCTCTGTTTTCTCTGTTTTCTCGCTTTCTTCTGTTTCCTCCCGTTGTCTGTTGTTTTCGACCAATCCGGCCATTGTCCCAGACACTGTTTCAGCCTCGACGGTTGCGCAGTCTTTCGCATCTGTCTGCGCTTATTTCACTTCTCGAAAAACGTTCTCGAAAAACGACAAACGATCGAAAACAAAACATTGCAACATCACATAGACCAGCACACCAAGCCATTGGGCGCCCTTTGCGACTGGGATGAGAATCCGCGCTCCGCTCGCTCTCCAATTGCCAACCGACACCCCACGCTCCATCATCTAGCCACCCCGGCCCGGAATGATCGTCGACTTGCCAGCCCTTCTCCTCGATCTAGAGCTCTCACGGACGTCATCCGTCATCCGTCATCCGTCACCCCTCGCTTCTCTCCCCCCCTCCACAACAGCTTCAACAGCTTCGCCACTCGCCCCACCATGACTGCCTCCCGCAGGACAGCGCCGGCGCGGCCGCCAAGATCAAGCGCCTATCTCTCGCGGCTCAACCCCATTCCCGCCTTCCCCGAGTACACCGGCCCCTACAAGGTGGCACCGTCGACATCCGAGAATCCCCGTCAGCGACCTCGACTTTCGCCTAGCCCGCCCCCCGACCGCACCGACCGGCCTCCACACCGTCCAGTTTCGCATCTTCTACCCGGCCGCGCCCGACGCCCAGGGCAAAGCGCATCAGCTGGCTGCCCGCGCCCCAGCGCAGCCATGTGTCGGGCTACACGCCAATTCCTCGGCATCGGGCCTGTCCTCGCCGGTTTGTGTCTTTCCTGCCGCGCCACCTCCACTACACCTCGATCCCGGCCCTCAAGAACGCCGCCCTGCTCGCGCCCAACACCCCAAGCGGCCGCTGGCCAACCATGGTCTTCTGCACGGCCTCGGCGGCAGGCCGCAACGCCTACTCGCACCATTGTGGGCTCGGTCGCGTCGCACGGCGTCGTCGTGATCTGCCCGGAGCACCGCGACGGCAGCTCTGTCGTGTCGTTTGTGCGCGACCCGGCGGCGCAGAACCGCTTCTTCAAGCAGAGCCGCCGCAGCGTCGTGCCGTACCAGCGCATCCCCCACAACGAGGGGACGCCCGCCCCGAGATTCTTGGGACCGCGTGCGGCGGAGGCCCAAAGCGAAAGAATCCGCATTTCCCGTCTCTGGGGAAGCTGGGCCCCTGAGTTTCCACCGAACCCCGCTGCTGTCGCCGTCTCAGCGGGCCCTCCACGACCTGCCCCTGCCGTCTATGCCGGCGACGTGCCCACCGCCCCCGGGAGCCGTTTCCCCCGTTCACCCACCAAGCTCGAAAGGGGCACAAAAAACCCGGGGACATTTTTTTCTGGGGGCCCGGGCCCCAGGTTTTTTGGGGCCGCCTCGTTTTTTTGCAGGCGCTCAAGACGACGTTTCTATTTTCCCCCACCCCGCCCCCCCAGCTAAACCCCCACCCAAAACCCGGCTGTTTTTTTACGCCCCAAAAAAGTTCCCGCCGCCTGCCCCGAGCAGATCAAAGAAAAAAGAAGGCCCCCACCAATTTTTGCTCAAAATTGGGGCTTTTCCCCCCCCTGTCGCCGGGGCTCAGCGGGCCCTCCCACAAAACCCGCCCCCCGCCCCCTTTTTTTATTTTTTGGGGGCCCGGCCCGGGGCCCTGCCCACCGCCCCCCCGGCGGCCCCCCCGGTCTGCTTGGGGGTCGCATTCCGAGAGCTTTGTCCCCCGTGGGTTGGGCCCCACCTTTCCCCGCGACCCGGCCCCGGGGGTTCCCGTCGGCCCCCCAACCCGGGGCCCCCAGCCCGTCGGGCTCGTTTTGGCCCCTCCTATGGGAAAGCCCCCGGGGGCGTTTCGCCTGGGGCCGAGCCCGTCGTCTCGTTGGCGTCCTATGAACGCCCCAGCGGCGTGCGCCTGCCGAGCCCAATGGTTTTACGTCAAAAAAACAGGCCCCCCACCTCAACCCCGTGGGGACTTTTTGGGCCCGCTGTTTCCGTGGGGTGACCCAAAAAAGGTCTTTGGCGCCCCAGGAAACCCCAAACCCCGCCCTTTCCCGGCCCCGGGAAACCCGGGTTTTCCATTTTTGCAAAATTTCTGGGGGGAAGGGGCCCCCCCCGGCCCCCCTCCCCCCAAATTGGGGGGCGGACGTGGGTGGGGGGAACCCCCCCCGTGGGCGGTGCGGGGCGGGGCGAACAAGCTTTGGGCCGTTTTTGTCCCCCAAAGGCCCGGCCCCAAGGCCAACCAAATTCCCCCACCCCCGGGCTTGGCCCAAATGCATGGACTCCGGGGAGGGGGGGCCCCCAGGATGGAAAACAAGGGGGACAGCCCCACCCACTTTTAGAGACGGCCCCCCTTCCCCCCCCCTCACCCCCTGCCCGCCCCCGAGGGCCCCGGGCATCGGCCCAAAATTCCGGGGCCGTCGACCGGGGATCCACGGGCGAAAAAAAGGCCATCTTTTTACCGCAGGCCGGGGCCGGCCTAGGCAAACCCTCGAGTATGGGGGGAAAATTGGGATTCGATTAAAGGTCGGCTTACTGTGGTGCCGAAGGCGCTGACTCGTAGGCCAAGGGCACCGCCAAGGGCCAAAGGGACGGCAGGGGGCCCGGGCCCGACGTCGTTTTTGTTTTCGTTGGGGTCGGCGCCCCCGAGGACATTCATGGGGACGAGCAGGGCATGGAGGCCGAGAATTTGAGCCGCATCTCGGCCCCGACCGCGCACATCCCCTCCGGTTGTGTTTTTCCTCGGCGGCGCGGGGTGAAAGCCCGTCTTTTTTTTCTTTTTTCTTTTTTTCTGTTTTTGTTTTCGCTCTCGTTTTTCCATGTGGTTTGGTGTCGAACCGGGGTGATAAGATTTACGAATTTGATGATGGGGGAAATAATACACATGGGATTATTTCTTATTTGGGGATTAGGATACTAAGAAAGCACCGCATTTTGGGGGGCAGCCAGTTCTTTGGATCTTTTTCTTTTGCGAATCTTTTTCCTTTGGGATTTTTTGGGGAGTTTTGGTCGTTTTTTCATTTTCTTTTAGCCCATAGAGCAGCCGTTTTGTACAAGTACCCAATAATGACGTACTATTTTTGTATTTATTATAAAATCAACGCCCAGGTCTTCTTTTACCACATGGTGGCCAGGAATTCTTTTACACGGCCCGGCATACAGCCCCGTTTGCCTGGGACAAAAGAGTTACCGTGTCTTTCTCGGCACCAAACTGTGCCGGTCGAATGGGCCTTGTCTCTGCAAATGTTCTCGCCTTGTTGCTGCTGCAGACAAACTCAAACAGACAAAAAGGCAAATTTCGGTCTCAGCGGTCCAGCATACCCATGGACCAAGCGGGCAAACAAGCTATGGTGCACCAGAAGTGCTGCGTTTTCTGGGTATTGTTTGGGGTCCTTTGAATAAAACCGGAAACTGAAATGGGATGCGCACATCAGGAGGATCGATTTTAGGCCCAGTTTCTAGGGACGGAAGCAGATCTTTGCTTTGTTTGTTTCGTTCGATCCTCTATTTTCTGCTAATTCATATCCCGAGGTCAGGTTTCTTTCGTTTCTGGGCCTGTTCCATATATATACTGGGTACTATTTTTTTTTTTTTTTTTTTTTTTTTTTTTTCTTTCTTCCCTTTCTTTCTTCCCTTTTTTTCTTTTTTCCCTTTTTTTCTTTCTTTCTTCTTTCGTTTTCCTTTCTTTTCTGTTTTCCTTTCTTTCTTTCTTTACCCCAGGGGCCCACTAAAAGGCAAATTTTTGATTTTTTTGGGGGCTTGGGCCGTTTTGATTTCCGTTTAAAAATCGTCCGGGGGGGGGGGAAATAAAGGGAAAAAAAAACCCAAATGATTGCCCAACATCCTTTGTGAGGGGGAAAAAATAGGTTAAAATAGGGTGGGGAGGGAGGATTCGGCCAAATTTCCCTTCAAAGAAACAGACGATCGGGGGATCGAAGTTGGGGGGGCCTTTTTCCCCTTTTTTAGACCTTGTAGGCCGTTTTGGGGGGCGTGGTGTTTTTGTGGGCCAAAATTTTCACACATGAAGAAAAACAAGAGCTTTAAAATGCCTTTTAATTTTAAAACATGGGGAGGAAAA